>CAKNYM010042812.1:22096-41199 GCA_932195095.1 Andricus curvator | reverse complement strand
CTTTTAAAGAACCATGATCGTAGCTTCCGGAGCCTACAACTTCTCACATAATAAAAATATATAGTAGTTTTCATTGAGGCCTATACCGTTTTTGTGATTTTATGAAAAAAAAATTTAATTTTGGTTTCTATTTTATTTTTACGGTAACATATATAGAAGTTTTCATTGAAACCTATACAGTTTTTGTGATTTTAGAAAAAAAAAATTCAAAAATTTCGGTTGCTATTATATTTTTACGGTCACATATATACGAGTATAGTAGTTTTCTATGAGGCGTATACAATTTTTGTGATTTAAAAAAAACTTTTTTCATCAATTTTGGTTGCTTTTATATTTTTACGGTAACATATATATAAAAAAAATTGATTAGCAGTTCGAACTCGAAATTTCAGTGCCTCACTACCCGATTCGGGTAGTGTTTCTAGGTGGATATTTACTATCAATGTGGGCCCACCACACCCACGACGGGCCAACAGCACGCAGTATTTCTTAACGTTCACCCATACAAGTACTAACCGCGCCCAACAATGCTTAACTTCAGTGATCTTACGAGAACTGGTGTTTTCAGCCATTATAGTTACGGTCACACACACACACACACACACACACATACACATATATATATATATATATATATATATATATATATATGGTAGTAGTTTTCTATGAGGCCTATACCGTTTTTGTGATTTTAGAAAAATTTTGGTTGCCTTTCTATTCCGACGGTAACATATATAGTAGTGTTTATTGAGGCCTATATCGTTTTTGTGATTGTAAAAAATAAAAATTTACAAAATTTTTTTTACAATTATGGTTGCCATTATATTTTTACTGTATGTTATGTTTCAACTATAATATATCAATGATAGGCCTTCTATATATTATAAACTTGGCGTTCATTCAGTATTTGTTTCCTAATTTCTACTCTCTCTCTCTCTCTAGGTGTTCTTTACCTTGGGACGTTCAAGTTTAGACTGTCGAAGCGAGGAGCCTGTCTCTCCGATTCGCGTATTCTTCCGCGCTTAACGTCGAACACCGCGAGGCTGTGCGACGAACTACTGCTATCCATTTTTGCTGAATTTGCTTCCGTTCCCACGGTCGTTGGGAGAGATAATTGATGGGTTGAAAGTCACTACATGTGACATCTCCCCGGGGTGGGAAAATCAACGATCCTGCGTTGATGGTATAAGTTTTTCGTTGACGCTCCCCCCCCCCCCCCCCCGGTGAAGCTGAACAGCGCTCCTGTACTGTTTTAATTAATGATGATGTAGTCTTGAACACAAAGAGAGAGAGTATTTTGAAATAATAAACATGTGTCTTACAAAGCCACTTCATGTGAAACAGACTATTCCTAGTTTGATTTTTACAAAAGATTATACTTTCTTTCTTCTATGACTCTATATAATATTTCTTCTTTTTTTTGCTATTGTGTTTGTCTAATATGTGTCAATTGTATGAAAATAGGTCTAGTGGCATGTATGTATGTGTAAATGTATTTGTATGTCATTAAATTTACAATAAAAGTGTATTCAGTAATTAATTTGAAGATCTATAGTATGGTCTTCTTGCCGACAATGTTTCGATGGGTGGTTGAGTGACTTCGTCTTGCCTGGCAGTTGGTCTGGTTTCTACTTGCTCATTTTCAGTCCAAGTTATAGCATGATTTATTGGTAAAAGGTTTTGATTCGATCCATTAAGATTGACAGATTGTGTGCTTTTAGCGCATTCCATATTTTTTGGAGATGGTTCTCTTGGTTCCACACATTCAGCTGCTTTTCGCTCTGTTTGGATCTCTTTATTTCGTTTTCTTTCACCGAACCGTATGCTTTTCCTGGAACAGTAAGAAAAAAACATCCTACCAAGCGCGTATCGCCGCGCTAAAAACCAAAATAATGTACCGAATATTGTTAATCCCCCAGTATATGTTACGCCTGTTTCATTTGGACTTATTCGTCTTAATGTATCTCTATTTTTTCTATTTATCTAGCCTTTTCTGCTAATCTATGAAATTGTGTACCTTTATTTGTCAGGTCAGTGTTAAGCTTTGGACTATTATCTATAAATTCTGGTTGGTTTTGTAACTCTTGAAACACTTCTGCTAAATTTGTATCTTGTTCTACCTGGTCGTATAATTTAGTTAGATTTAAAGCGTTCATAGTTTTTAATTTTGAAACTTGAAAGGTGATATTGCATTTTGAAATTATTGTTTGTGTTGCTGTCAAAGTTATAGTTTCTGTATTCGCCACCCATCTTGGTTTAATCGAGATTATACCAGTGTTATTTGATATATAAGATATCGTTGTTTGTTGTTTACAAGTTACATGCATTACTTCTTCATGAGGTAGCGAATACATCCACGAGGTAGTTGTCTCAAGTTTAAGCCAGTACGTGTGTTGTAGTTGTTTGAATCTTATATCACAATCTTTAGAATTTGAAAAAGTAGGCTTGGTTATGAACTGAATCTCACATTTACTCGCGCTATTCTTTTTTTCTACAAGATACTCATTTTTACCAATATGTTTATTTTGAAATAGTTTGCATTTAGCTGAATCATCCTCTGATAGACTGATGTGTTTTACTTTATCTTTTGATATAGCCGAATATTTTGTTCAGGAACAATGTATGCAAAAATTTTAGTTACATTATTGACATTTTGCCTCACAGGTATAGGCGTATACTTGTATAGGTCATATATTTCCAGATTTAAAAGTGGAAATTGTAATATGAATATTATTTTTGAATTTTTGAAAAAATTGTTATGTCGTAAAGTTTAACCAAATTGTACGTCTTATGGGACATTATGGGAATGGGTCACTCGAGATTCGGCTTTCGTTTTTGAATTTCTTCAATGCATTCAAGTATTTGCTTCGAGGATTAAATTGTTGGATGATTTCGCCTTGTCGGGCGAATAAAATTGCGTCTATAAACAACATGGTTTCCAATTCGAATTCCAACAAGTGCGTATCTAATGTCACGATATGGACTTATAATTCCTGAGGTAGTTGCAGATCTTGTATTTCATTATTTACGTCTTCCCTGGCGGACCGAACGAACGGAGCGGATACGCTACAGCGTATCCTTATAGTATCCACAACGTATCCTCTCCGTATCATGCAAGAAAAACTGATTAAAAAATAAAGATTAACATTTCACTTGTTGAAATTCGGATTCTACGTGAAATTTTGAGTTAAAAGGTCACAGAGTAATCGCAATAGTTTTTCTTGCAACATTAAAAACTTTAAAAAAATATAATACTTATCGATGACGTGCGCTGAAGGCGACTTCAAACGAATCGTCGTTCAGTAACAGTTAATAGGCGTTATCCGTCGACGATGCGTTTGAAGTCGCCTTGAGCCCACGTTATCGATAAGTATTATATTTTTTAAAAGTTTTTAATGTTGCAAGAAAAACTATTGCGACTACTCCATGACCTTTTAACACAAAATTTCACGTAGAATCCGAATTTCTACAAGTGAAATGTTCATCTTCCTTTTCTAATGAGTTTTTCTTGCATGATACGGAGAGGATACGATGTGGATACTATGAGGATACGCTGTAGCGTATCCGCTCCGTTCGTTCGGTCCGCCAGGGTTTTAATTGGTTTTCCATATGCTGAGCAAATTCTTTTACCTTCTTGGCCATTAAGGTCCATTTTATTTTATTTTGATTGAATTCATTTTACAACGTGTGTGAAATTTTCTAAAAGAACCGCCATTTGCGCCGTGTTATTCGAAATTTCCTCTATTTTTGTGTCATAATGAATTGCATCATTTTCATCTAAATTTCCAAATAGAACTTTAACTACTATTCCAAAAAACCCGAATGGTGCTCGTTTTCTGCGACTATTGTTGGGACTACTTGACAATAACTCGTTCAGTTGCTCCTCAAATTCACTTAACTTGCTGATTCGTGTGCTCAGGGCTTCGACTTCGTCCGTATTGAAACATTTTTGTCCTAATTGGATGCAGAATCCCCGTAGGATGTTGAAATTTGTGATGACGATGTCTTGTTGCAATCTCCATTGTTTGAGATCGACGTATGGTAACATTTTCAAAAATGTATCATATGTTTTGAGTTTTCCTATATATTCCCAGAATAATCCCGAACTCTGCGGTAACTCCGAATATCTCGACAGTGTCATCTGGTGTCATTATTCCTCCTACTTTATAAGATAGACGGGTTTTATTTTATCTGTATGGACATCCTGAACTAATGAAGGCTTAATACGTATTCTAACATTATTTTTGTCTTTTATTGCTATGATTTCGTAAGGTACTACGTTTTCTTCATCGAATTTCCCACTTTTAACTTCTTTTTGTAAGCGAACCTTTTGACCTACAAAAAATTTTCTTGGTCGTGCTTTTCTGTCGTAGATTTCTTTACTTTTGTGTTTAGCTTTGTTTTGATTCAATGCAGCTACTATTCTGTTATCTAAAAGTTTGTTACATAGTTCATCTGTGTAATCAATGTATGTTCTAATTTTTTCCCTTTCAATGATGCCTGATGGGAGATACGCATGACTGCCAAAAATCAGTTCATGTGGAGTAAATTTCGTTGCCTCATGTACGCTCGTATTATAAGCGAACATGGCGATTGGTAATATTTTGTCCCAATTGAACATGGTGGCTGCGTTCTAATGCTGCATTTGATTGTGGGTTATATGTAGTGGATGTAATCTGTTTAATTCTAAAGACCTTTGCAAATTCCTTCATTAGTTTACTTGTAAAATTTTTTCCTTGATCGGTTAAAAAGGATCGAGGTGTACCACATTTGCAAATCAAGTTTACAACAATTTCTCTAGTGATTCGTTTAGCTGATGTGTCTGTAGGTGCCGACGCTATGCAGTAACGCGAAAAATTATCCTGTAGGGTTAGAATGAATTTATTTCCTTTACTTGAAGTTGGAAGAGGTCCATATATATCCATTGCTACTTTGTCGAATGGTTCCGATGGTGTATCGGTGATTATCATCGGAGCTCTCGGCTTATTTCTTATGGATTTACTTTTTTGGCATTGCGGGCATCGTTTAATGAATTCGCGTACATATTTGAGTGTTTTGAAACATTTTGGGGGCTATTCGTTTAATAGATTCCCATTGCGTTATAGTTTTTAGATCATGATCGCGAGACATTATAAACGATTTTATGTTGAATTTTGTTATCAGTTGTTTTAATTGTTTAATGCATGCTTGTAGTATATTCGGATCCGGGAAATATTTCGCGGATTTTTGAACCGTTGGAGCGAATATATATGTTTTTCCGATTTTGAAATACGTAGTTTCCCCACAAATGCTTTTTGTTTGTTTTAAAGTATCCTCAGAAAACATACGTCTTTCTATTAAGGTACGGACTATATTTGTATTTGTATCATTATTTTCAGTAAAGAAAAATGCAATGTTATCTGTTTTAGTAAAAAGGTGTTCTTTGGATATAATTATTTTTGCTAATGACTTGTCCTTACAACGCTCGGATTTTGTTAACCTTTTCTCGTTGCCATTTTTCGTTATCGTTTTACCGGCCGACTGATTTTTGTTGTAGTAATCTGTAGCTGGTGGAGGTCGTTCTTCTGTTGGGTGTGCCTCTGCTTTTGTTTTCTGGTCTAAAGGTTCTACTGCTTTGCCATCTTTAGATTTTTGTCGCAGATTTTTCAGAGCTTCGTTAGCTTCATCTCTGAGTTCTGTCTGCTTTAGTTCTTTGATGGGTATTTTTTCATTGTTTTCACTTAGGACTAACTTCTCATTTTCTGTCGCTTTTGTTTGCTTTTTGTTTAATTCTATGCTTGATTCTTTGGTTGATTTCTCTATGAATTCCTTATATAATATATCTTTGCGACGTTTTCCCGATTGGTCAGCCGTTGTTATGAATGATTCCACATCGCTCTGTACTCCTTGGTCTAAATTTGTTGATTTCCCTGGTCGACTATCACGAGGTTCTTCCACCGCATCTTTAACAATGTGTACTGGTTTTTCTTTCGTGTGTCTACCTCTGTGTAGTTCCTTCGGTATTTCTTCTTTTTCTATCCCTGCTTCTTTTTCTTCTTCTTTCTCTTCTTCCTTTTCTTCTGAGACTTCGATTTGTACCTTACGGTTGTTGTTTGGGATGTCTCCGGATAAATCTATTCTTCGAGGAGTTGCTAAAGGATTATCGTCCTCTTCTTCGTCCGCAGATGAAATCGGGGTGATTTCTGTTTCTGAGATGTTTTTCCATTCCATAGTAGATTCTTCTGAAACCAATGTTTTCCTGGTGATACTTTTACTTGGGGCCTTCCCTTTACGGCTTATTTCTTCGGAATCTGATTGTATTAGACTCTTTCGAGGACGTCCTCTTTTCCGTTTGATTTGTATTCCTGTCTTTTCTTGGTTTTGAAACTTTCTTGGTCTACCTCTTTTTCTTTTCGCTGGTGATTCAGTCTATTCCTGGGCAATTTATTTTTTTTCCCCTGGATTTTCACTCCACTCGTCTTCCAAACGAAGTCTTGTACCCCGCTGATGGAATTCTTTGCTCTTCTTCTTTGCCTGGCATTGTTTTGAATCAGAGTCAGACACTCTGATACGCTTTTTTTACTCTTGGTTTGTTTCTCGTGGTGTTAGTGCTAATATTTCGGAGACTTCTTTTGTGACTGGATTACGTGACAGGGCGTCCAAGTTTACATTATATTTCCCGGGCTTGTATTTTATTTCATATTCGTAATTATCGAGCTTAAACCTCCATTTTGCGAGCCTGGTTCCGTAATGGTTTATTGTTTTTAAGTATTCTAAAGGTTTGTTATCTGAGATAATGCTAAAATTTCGCCCGTATAAATAAGCACGATAATGCTCAACTCCCCAGGCTATTGCCGCGCATTCCCTTTCAATAGTCGAGTATCGCGTTTCTTGAGGTTCTAAAAATCGACATGCGAAAGATATTGGTAGATCTTTACCAATTTCGCCTTGGCTAAGCACAGCGGCTATGGCAAAGTTTGACGCGTCAGTAGTTAATATAAATGGCTTTTCGAAGTCTGGTAATTGAAGAATGGGCTCTTGCAAAGTTTTTGTTTAAGAGAATCAAAAGCTTGTTCGCATTGCTCTGTCCATTTGAACCGAAAACTTGGTTTTGTTAAATCTGAGAGTGGATTCGTAATTTTTGAAAAGTTTTTTATAAAAATCCGGTAATAACCTGCCAGTCCCAAAAATTTGCGAACGTTTTTAATCGTCTTTGGGACTGGAAAGTTTTTTACTGCGTTAATTTTATCAGGATTTGGACGAATTTGTTGTTTACTGATGAGGTGTCCCAAATATGATATCTCTCATCTTAGGAAAAAACATTTTTCCGGTTGCAATTTCAAGTTTGCGCTTTGCAGACGACTCATAAGACGATGAAATTTATTATCATGCTCTTCCAAGCTTTTAGCATAGATTATAACATCCATCAAGCGTTGAAAAGTGGCAGGGCCTCCCTTTAAGCCAAATGGCATGCGGTTCTATTCAAAATGACCGAAAGGAGTCGAAAATCCCATAGCCAGGTTGAGTACTGAAAAATAATTTGCTTTCCCCAACTGGTCAAGTATATCGAGTATATTTGGCAGTGGGTACGCATCGCCTGCTGTTTTTTCATTTAGGGCTCTAAAGTCTACAACCAATCTCCAACGCTTGTTACCCCTTGGATCTGGTTTCTTCGGAATTAGTAGTATTGGTGAGATCTAAGGGGAAGAGAATGACCGAATAATTTCATCGTCGTGTAATTGTTTAATATGCCTGCAAAGTTCCTCCTTGAGGTTATGGGGTTGCCTATATGGTTGTTTGTGTGCAGGTTTATTGTCCACCGTCGAAATACTATGATGGACTGCGTCGGTGCACGATAATTTGTCACCAGGCAGATAATAGGAGTGGGTATATGGTTCGTTTAATTGTGAAACATGCGATTTTTCACTTTTATATAAATGATCTATAGGCAAAAGCGCTTCTAGAATTTGCAATCTTTTTCGTGCCTCGGAAGGAAGCTCATTTTTTAGCTGAAATATCTTTTTTTTGGGAGACGTCATCGTTATCCAATGCTCTTTCGTCAAACAGTATTGCATCTGACAAATCTGTTGGTTCAATTTTTGCAAAAGGTGTTATTAATTTGATAGTTTCGCTGGTAACATTAAGCGCAGGTATATGTGCAACACCATTTCTAATTGATACCAGAGCATTGCCAAGAAGAATTCCTGGACCTGCATCTAACTCAGGAAGGAATCCTTCCGTGAGTGAGGTGTTTTCGACTCTCACGAAAATTATTTTGTTTGAACATGGTGGTAATGTAAAATACTCTTCGCTATGAAATGGAAAAGTTTGTTTACGCAATTTCAAACATTGGGATTCGTAGCAAATTTTCGCATGCAGTTGCCAGAAAAAGGGATTACCTAAAATCCCCATTTCTTTGATCGAAAATGAATTGGGACCACTTGAAATTTAATATCAATGTCGTTGCATTTGACAGTTATTTGACCATTTATTTCGAATCGGACTAGTTCGTCAATACAAATCCATTCCTGTAATGCTTGTCGTTTTATGACGTTTATTTCGGCTCCCGTATCGAGAATAGATTCCAAATTTTCTGAGAGGAATTGTTCGCTCTTTAATAATATTGTGGCAACATTAGCCTGATTACTTAGTTGTATTACTGCTCGTTTTCTAAGTTCAGTTTCGCCGTGGCACGTCTTAACATTGTTTCGCCACTCGCCTGCGCGCTCATCTGGTGAGTCGCTTGTGTGTTTAAATTTTGTGAATCTGTGGAGGATTTGTGTTCCTTATATACGCGATTATCAAAAGGATTTTGTAGAGAGGAACGACACGCGTGAGAGTCATTAAATTTATGGTAGTAGTTATTCTCATTGCTAATCGGATAATTTGGGTTATAATTTGGTTTGTAGTGCAAATGGTGGTTTGTTTCAAGATTTTGTTCGCTTTGTTGGAAGTTTCGCTGAAAATTAGGCTGAACATTTGTTTGAAATTTTGGTTGAAAATTTGATTGAATTTTTTTTTGATAATTTGCTTGAAAATTTTGTTGAAAATTTGGTTGATAATTTGCTTGAACATTTGGTTGGGATTCTGTCCGGTAACGTGTTTGGTGATTTTGTTGATAAGTCTTCCGAAGGTATCTCGAATGATTACTTGAGTTTTGAGTGTTCTGTTGATGTGGGTAATAATTTTGAAAATTTTGTTGTTGATTGCTGTTTTGATTGTACCAACCGTCGTATGGGGTTTGTCTTGGTTGAAAGCGTTCTCTACTTGGACTACGGTTGTTCGAGCCGTATCGATTTGGGGAATTTGATTGATTTCTATATCTATTCCTCCCCCTATTGTTTTGCCGGTTTTCCTTAATTCTTTTAAATGTTCTACATTCGCTAAGATCATGTATATTGCTCTCGCAAAGGTTAGAAAATTTTGAATGATCATTTCTAGATGAGTTTCCTTGACTTCCTCGTGAATTTTGACTATCGCGGGAATTACTTCTGAATTTATTACTTTTGTTTTGATTGAATGTGTTTGACCGACTTTGAGTGTTATCAAAAACTGTGCTAACTGGGTTAGAGTAATGAACTTTTGCAACTGATTTTAAGTTCTCTGTACTATCTGAAGTGCTATTGCCGCTTCTGAGTCTGTCCCTATATTGGAGATCAATTTCGTCCTGTTCTACCTGAATTGCTATGTTGATTGCGTCTTTCAGAGTTTTAGGTTCGCCGGTTATTACTTGAATTCGAATGTTTCTTAAGAGACCATTTAAAAATTGTTTTAATGCATATTTTTTTTAATTTTCCATCAGTACTTTTGCACTTTTTTACACTTTGCATTCTTCTAAGTGTTGTAAATGTTGTTCATGAGTTTCTGATGTAATGAGGGTGTCATCCACGAATGTAATTACATGATCGCCAATTCCTTGTAAAGCATGGTCCAGTCCTCTCACTAGTGCGGCCGTGCTGGTTTACATTCCGAATGGAACTACTTTGAATTCATAGCTCCTACCTCAGTATTGAAAAGCGATATATTTTCTTGAGTTGGGGTGTAAAGGAACTTGCCAAAAACTACTCGTCATATCGAGGTTTGACATTATGTTTATTCCCTTACATTTTTGAAAGAGAACCTCTGCGGGTTCTGGACATTCCCAGTCCTCTATCAAAATTTCATTTAGCCTTCTTGCATCGAGACGAAGGCGTACTGTCCCATTTTGTTCTATTACAGGGACTATGGGATTTATATATGGGCTTCGTGATCTCTGTATCACGCCCATTTCGAGCATTCGTTGAATTTCATTTTCAACTTTTTCTCTGTGGGCCATCGGGATCGGATAACTCCTTTCAATAAATGGCTGTCCTTCTTTCACTCGAAGAGTGTGTTGGTACGAGGTTAAAAGCCCAGGTGCTCGTCGAAACACTTGTCCGTAATTCCATAAGATTTTGGCGAGTTTGTCCTTTGTTTCTTGACTCAGGTTGGAACTTTCCGAGACTTTTTCTCTCACCTCTTGCCATGTGATGTCCAGTGGAGGAGTTTCCATTGTCTGGGGATTTTCTATCTCTGGGGTGGCTTGGTCGTTCATTATTTCTTCCGATTGGCAAGATATAACGCTTAGTCGGTGCTCCTCCTCTTTTTCCTTCAAGCTCTCGTCCTGCATAATCCTTATAGTGGGCTCTCCCTTCAGGTACGGGAAGGTGAGTGTCTTTGTGTCGAGGTCTATCCGAGCTCGCTGCTCGTCTAACACATCTATACCAATTATGCAGGTACGTGAGAGTCTCGGTACTACGAGAAACGGCACTTGAATGATTTGGTTCGGCAGCTGTACGTCCACGTAGATTTGCTTACTTACACGAGTAGCCTTGCCTCCCAAGGGTCCTGCCACGGCGACACCTGCTAAAGGAAGTCTGGGATATCGTTCAAATCGTTCTCTGTTTCTACTCAGAAATTCTTCAGAGATGCGAGTGATCTCTGCACCTGTATCGACTAGTGCATTCGTTAATATACCGCCTATCTGTATATTTATAATATAACACTTCGATCTCTGTCGAATTTCTGGTTGTGATGTTTCTTCCATCAGCTCGTCACGCATGCTGGTTAACATATACGTGACGTAAGTGGTTTCCGATGCCACGTCAATATTTTTTTTAGTCGAATTTATTGACTTGGCTCTGGGTAGTTTCCCGTGTCTTGTGGTTGTTCGTCCAGGAACTCTTCTCTAGATTCTAGTTCGGTGTTAGTTTCGACCTCCATGTTTTGAACTTTGTATGGAGCTTGTGGCTGCTGTTGTTGCCATGAGTTGCCCTCTCCAGAGCCCTTCTGTCCATTCGTGGCCTGGCCCTGTCTAGGTCCCTGATAGACCCCGTTTTTGTTGTTGTTCGAGTTTTGTTGTGATTGCCAGGTCTCCAGGGATTCTGGCTGTTATTGTTGCTGTTGTTGTTAATTTCTTGTTTATTATTTCCTTTTCCTTTCCATTTGTCGTAGTCAGAATATCCGGTGTTGGTAGCTCCGATGTTGTCGAATTCTTCTAGCAATTCGATGAGATTCTCGTAGTTTCTGATGCCTCGACCAATGATCAAGTATTTGATTTCATCGTTGAAATGTCTTGACAATTTCTTAATTACTTCAGTTTCTTCCAGGCTAGGTGTTAATTTTTTCACGTGTGCGAATATTTTGATTGCATATTCGGCACGTGATCTATCCTTTTCTTGATGGAATTTTCCAAACTCCAACTTCTTTTTAATTTCATATTGGATCTGCTCATTCCCGTACCTTTGGCGAAATTTCATGATGAATGAATCTAGATTGTGGACTTCACTTTTCACCACCTGCCACCAGTATTCCGGTAGTCCGGATAAGGACCTTTCAATTAGGTAAGCTGCATCGCTGGAACGTGGACGAACAGCTTCCCAATATCGTTCCATTTGCCGCAGGTATCTGATTGGGTTTCCTTCACCGTTGAATTCCGGTAGCACATATTTAATGGGCGGCAAGTGTCCTGCCGGTGTTGTATTGTCCCTCCGCTCCACCTGTTGTTCAGTCAGGCATTCAGCTATACGAGATTGTGCAGTTTCAAGACGATTGAGCTGAGCCTGCATGCGATTGCCTCTCTCGTCCAGATTTTGAGTGAGACAGGTGGTCGCTTGTATTGACCGGCTTACGCTCGTCTCAATGGCCGTGATTTTGTGCTGCACTTCTTGTTGTCTGAGGGCGTCCTGCTCCTCTCTGTATTTTTTATCTTCTTCCATCAACCTTCACGTGGTCTCCTCCATTTCTGCGATTTTGTGGTTGATTTCTTCGAGCCATCCTCCTACTGGTGTAGGCTCATTGTTGGTGTTAGTTGAGGGTTCTTCAGGGTTTTCTGACTCCATGTTTGTGATTGTCGAATCCAGATCTTCTTAACCTTCTACTTCTGGACTTGTTCTTTTTGAAGTTCGCGTTGACCAAATACTCGTTTTAATCATTTTGTTTATATTTTTTGAAATTACACTGTCTTTAAAAAATATCACTCTTCACCAGCCTTTATTGTTGCACTATTTCGTAAAAGTTTTCAAAACCCGCACACGCGTAAAAATAAAAGTTTTTTCTATGCAATCCTTTTTTATCGAGTCTTTCGCCACTAAAATTATTCTTTTTAAAAGAAAACCCACAATTGTTCGTGAAAAAGTTTGTTCACTTTTGTTTGGTTTGACTTTGGGGCACTACACTTTTTTCAATTTTCGCGATTTGTCTTTTAAATTTTTTCTTCTCACACAAATAATCGTCGAGACCTTCAAACACTTGCCAAAGATATACGCGTTTAAAATCTTTTTTACCTTTGAGAAATGAGTTCAAGACTTTTTGAGTGTCCATTTCTTTTATACAGTCTTTTTGAGTTCTTCGCTGCGAAACCAATTTTCTTATGGAAGCACACGATTGTTTGTGAAAAATTTTATTTGCAGTGGTTTCGCTTGACCTTGAAGGATAACCTCTTTTTCAATTTTCGCGACTTGTCTTTCGAGTTTTTCTTTTCCACTCAAATAATCATCTAAACCTTGCATACCACTTGGGATAATTCGTTGGCTCGTAGGTGGTTGTAAACAAATTCGTTTGAAATTCTTATCACCTTTAAAGAACGCATTGACAGCTTTTTGAGTATCCATTTTTCTAGGCGATATATTTCAATATCAAGCCTGATTCTCTTTTTTAATTTTTCGTGCCCCACGTTGGGCGCCAGTTGCAACCCTCAACTTTAGTGGGGTTAGCTATAGCGGGCGATATGACGTCATCGACCCAGTAAAAGAGAATATTAGAGATAAAACTAAATGAATGGGATTACACGAGAGTGAGAATGAGACTTTGATTTCTAATGCAATGAAGTATTTATTCAAAATAAACCTATTCTAGCTCTGATACATAAAGGTTTCCTAAATCCCTGACTATTCTTAACACTAATTATTATCGCTCATTATGATCGAACGATGCACGCAGGTGAGAATTTAAACTCTAGTTATGAGCCCGAGTATCTATTTTATTTCTTCAATGTCTCGGATTCAAGGTATAACCATAAAGGTAGATCCTATCTCATTAAGTGACGTTAAGTCAATGTTTAAACTGAAACCCACGCGAGGGCTGCCCGAAAACAGAATATCTGTGATTAACACTATAAAATTAATTCATATAATTCAAAAACGTAGAAAATATCATCTTAAATCCAATAATAATCTTTGCTTAAGGAGACGATTCCAATAATAAATTTAAATTGCCATTATTATAGTCCCACGCGAGGGATACGCGATTTATTGGTAAAATATAAGATTTTAAAATAAAACTTAAGGCTCTTTGGCACACAAATCGATTTAGAACTTATTCCAATTATAAACAAATCAACCAGTTAATTTTCTTTAGCAAACTCTATTTATATTATAAAATATTTCACAAGATATGACGTTATAATCAAATAAACTCTACGGAGTCTGAAAAGGGAATTCTCCCGAGAAAGTCGCTTTTAGAGCGGAAGCGGGCCGTAGCCTTGCACAGGTAGCCGTACGTGACGCAACGGTCAAAATTTTAAATCGCAGCAAGAATACAGTACTTTTACAAAAATAACGCTTTAAGTTTCAACCAGGAATTACTACCTAGACAAGAGTTGGGAGTAGACTCCGCTCTTCTCATAGTAATTTATGGCGATTATTGAAATGAGACTAAGCTGACAAGAATGATTTGTAGGCTGTATTCTTGCTTTTGAGTTTTTAATTTTTAAAAGATAAGGGATTAACCCTGTCAATTACAAAGACAAAAATTCGCAGCTAAATAATAGCTATAATAGCTTGCCCACCTTTGTGAGTATTAAAAAAAAAGAGTGGAATATGAACGGTAATTATAGTCGTTCTATTTTTTCGACCAGATTGACGAGTTGACTCGTGTCTGCCCGTAAATAGATTCAGTTATAATGTCCGTGTTATTCTACACAGGTTATTTTGTAGACCAGGGTACAAGGTTGACCTTGCTCTGCTCAAAAATGCACCTTCAGTAGAATTCCCTATGCATTCATTCAATGCAATCAAAAAATTCTAGAAAAATAAAATAATTGTGGTACTGACAAAGCTGTTAAGCATATAAATCCTGAAATAAAGCATCAATTTAATCGCAAAGAAGGCGTTATTTCGTTTCAAGGTGAAAACCAAGAATCGTTCGTTAAACCAAATACTTTTTTAAACCGGTTAACAAGATTGATCTTGCTCCGCTTTTAAAATATGTGATTCTTTGTGGAAGGATTAAAATAAACCTTTGGATTTCTTCTAGGATCTATTTTAATTTCTCCTCTAGATAAAGATCGGTATGGGACCGGGGTACGAGATAGATATCGCTCCGCTCTTAAGAATCCTTTTAAAAGATTAAGATCCTTGCCCTTTGCCGGGAAGTTCGTAACTGACTGCTTTCGGCTGCGACTGGGACCTCCTCGGTTTTCGACCCAGTTCAGCCTCCCACTACTCTGAGATCTTTTTAGTGCAGATTCGCGGTCTTGCGCAATAGAAATTCTCCTGTCTGCGGGCAACTCTTTGAATATTTTCTCTCGAGTTTAGTAAGTTGCCTACAGACAGGCTTTAAATGAAACTCAAGGGTTACATTATATAGAAGTTTTGATTGAGGCCCTGTATACAGTTTTTGTGATTAAAAAAAAACTTTTTTCAAAAATTTTGGTTGCTTTTATATTTTTACGGTAACATATATATGTAGTAGTTTTTATTAAGGCCCATGTCGTTTTGGTTATTTGAGAAAAAAAATTTCCTCCATTTTTTCTTAAATTATGGTTGCCATTATATTTTTACGGTCACATATATATACAGTCGAACCTCCATAATTCGAACAGCAAGGGACCGGCTGAAAAGTTCGAATTATGGAGGTGTTCGAATTATCTGCATCTGGTTTTCTGTATAGGAACGTCAAGGGACCGGAGAAAATGTTCGAATTATGGAGGAATTCGAATTATGGGTGTTCGAATTATGGGTGTTCGAATTATGGAGTTTCGACTGTAGTAGTTTTCTATGAGGCCTATACCGTTATTGTGATTTAAAAAAAACTTGTTTCAAAAATTTTGGTTGCTTTTATATTTTTACGGTAACATATATAGTAGTTTTTATTGAGGCCCATGTCGTTTTATTTATTTGAGAAAAAAAAATTTCCTCCATTTTTTCTTAAATTATGGTTGCCATTATATTTTTACGGTCACATATATATAGTAGTTTTCTATGAGGCCTATACCGTTTTTGTAAGTAAGTATACCATTAAGCCATTTCCCTTTCAGGGTAGGCGTGCCACTACCCGATTCGGGTAGTGTTTCTAGGTGGATAGTTTTCTTGTAGTAAATAACTACTACAAATGTGGGCTCGCCACACCCACGATGTGCCAACAGCACGCAGCATTCTCGAATGGTCACCCATCCAAGTACTAACCGCGCCCAACGCTGCTCAACTTCGACGAGAACAGTGTTTTTTAGCGTGGTACGGCCGTTGGCCATTTGTGATTTAAAAAAACTTTTTTCAAGAATTTTGGTTGCTATTATATTTTTACGGTAACATATATAGTAGTTTTCATTGAGACCTATACCGTTCTTGTGACTTTAGAAAAACTTTTCAAAAATTTTGTTTGTTATTATATTTTTACGGTAAGTTATATAGTAGTTTTCATTGAGGCCTATACCGTTTTTGAGATTTTGGAACAATTTTGGTTGCCTTTCTATTTTTACGGTAACATATATAGTAGTTTTTATTGAGGCCTATATCGTTTTTGTGATTGTAGAAAAAAAAATGTCCAAAATTTTTTGTTCAATTATGGTTGCCATTATATTTTTACGGTAACATATATATAGTTCTTTCCTATGAGGTCTATACCGTTTTTCTGATTTTAAGCAAACTTTTTTCCAACATTTTTTTCGAAAATTTTGGTGGCTATTATATTTTTACGATAACATATACAGTAGTTTTCATTGAAACCCATACCGTTTTTGTGATTTCAGTAAAAAAAATTCCAACATTTTTTTGAAAATTTTGGTTGCTATTAGATATTTACGGTGACATATATAGTAGTTATGATTGAGGGGTATACCGTTTTTGTGATTTTAGAAAAACATTTTTCCAAAAATTTTAGTTGCCATTATATTTTTACATACATACATACATACATAGATTAGCAGTTCGAACTCGAAAGTTCATTGCCTCACTACCCGATTCGGGTAGTGTTTCTAGGTGGATATTTACTACCAATGTGGGCCCATCACACCCACGACGGGCCAACAGCACGCAGGTATTCCTGAACGGTTACCCATCCAAGTACTAACCGCGCCCAGCAATGCTTAACTTCAGTGATCTTACGAGAACTGGTGTTTTCAGCGTGGTATCGCCGTTGGCATTATATTTTTACGGTAACGTATATAGTAGTTTACATTGAAGCCTATACCGTTTTTGTGATTTTAGAAGAATTTTTTTTTTTAATTTTGGTTGCTATCATATTTTTACGGTAAGATATATAGCAGTTTTTCTGGAGGCCCATACCGTTTTTGTGATTTTAGAAAAAATTTTCAAAAATTTTCTTTGCTATTATATTTTCACCGCAACATATATGTTATAGTAGTTTTTATTGAAGCCTATACCGTTTTTGTGATTTAGAAAAAATTTTTTCCAACATTTTGGTTGCCACTATATTTTGACGGCAGCACATATCTTGTAGTCATTGTCTTGTTTTTATAATTAAAAAGAAGTGTGTACCCTATAAAAAAAAACAATTTTGGTATTATACATTTTATTGCAACTTCTGTCGTTTTTCCATAAATTTAATTTTTTTATTTCTAATGTTAATTGTTACAATTTTAACCAAATATACGCATCCTAGCGTAAAGTGGTACACATATTTTTATTTTAAATGTATTTTCATAACTAAAGTTTATAACAAATTTGTAGATCTTTTTTGTTTGAACTTTTGTCTTTTCGATTTTTTTTCGTCTCTTGTGTGTTTTTTAAATTTAATTTTATTATTTATGAGCTGGGGTCTTTTGTCCAAAAATTTAATTCTTTTATTTTTAATTTTATTTTTTACGATTAAAACAAAAACAACGCCTTCTATCAAAAAGTGATTGCCAACCAAATTTTTATACCCTTTTTGAATGCATAATTATTGTGTATTCATCTTTTTTTGAACTTTGCGTCGTTTTTCCAAAAATTTAATTACATTCTCATCCTAATGAGAAGGTATTGGTTTTATGTAAAATTTGACTTAGTCGGTTTTCATCAAATCGATTTTTACCAAGGTGTCTGTCTTTCTGTAGTCTGTAGTCTGTCTGTAGGCACGATAACTTTCGAAAAAATGATCAGATTGAATTAAGCTTTGTCACATTTTTTTAAGCTCTAAAATAAAAGGACAAGTTCGTTAGCCAGCTATTTTTGATCCAAATTCAAAAAGTTAGAGCATTTTCAAAATGTTTGAAATCATTTTTTTTCAAAACTTCAAAATTATATGTACGGTAATTCACAGAACTCAAAAATGTGAACAATTTATTCTCACGACTTTTTTCGATATCAAGAAAACTATCAGAGTTATAGTATTTTCAAAATCCAAAAAAACTAACGGAAATCAACATTTTAAGCCAAACAACGCACGGTATGAAAAAAAGGCAAGTGAAGAAAAACGTTACTTTTTGCAAGCCCTACAAGGTTATCATAACAACTTTTTGAATTTTCTTGAAAAATAAAAAATTCAAATTTTGACCCTATGAAACATATAAAAAAATAATATAAAAAATTCCATTTTGCTTTCAGACAATGTAAGATACGAAAAAAGATGATGAGGCAAAAATTGTCCATCCAAGAAAGATCTACAAATTTGTCGTCAATTATTTTTTTACAGGACGCGTAGTTTTTGTTTTAATCGTGAAAAATCACAGAACAAAATAAACAAAAAATCGAATTTTTACATTCTCATCCTAATGAGAAAATATTGGTTTTATATCAAAAAATTTAAATATAGTTTTCGATTTTTTGGTAGCATTTTCAGTAAGTTAAACCAACACTATTGCTTAATAGTCCAAGAGCTCGTGAAATTTTTTCCGGCTGATTTTTAAATGGCTGAAAAAATTATATAGTAGAGCCTCGGATGGGTACAATATGAAATCGAGTGACTGACAGCTCGAATCCGTTGCGTTTGTTAATAAAAAAATTGTTTATAGCGTTTTTTGAAATAAAGAACGGACCAATCGCGTTATGCATGGAAATTTGTTAACATATAGTAAAAACATTGCTAAAAACGATTTCGAGTGACTGCCACTCGAAATCCGTTGTTAAGTCGTGACTGCCAATCAAAAATCGCGAAAAATCTTGTTGAAAATTCGGCTGATTTCAAAATGCACGAACAAAAAAAAATTTAATTGAAGGCATAAGAAAAATATTCCAGAGTGACTGCCATGTCAAAGCCGTTGTTTTCTACTGACTGCCAGCCCCCAACGTCCGCGCCGCATCGTCCGGCCCGTACTGCATCCCTCTGTTCGCGCTGCATCTTACCGCTGGTTTATCGGTATTCTTGGCTACAATATTGTATCCTGAATATGTTTATCTGTCGTTTATATATATATATATATATATATATATATATATATATATATATAT
>CAKNYM010042812.1:0-21996 GCA_932195095.1 Andricus curvator | reverse complement strand
ATCATAAAATGGAAGTTTCGCAGGGAAAAATCATAACATTTTGTCATAGCCTCGAAGCAAATTTTATTTTTACAAAAAAAGAATAATGCACTTAATCGCTATCGCTATCGCTTAAATCTACATCTTCTGCGTTTTCGACATTGTCTGCATTAGAATCATCTGACTGTTCGGGTTGGATTATTATACTTTCCACGAATAAAGGGACCTGTTCTCCCTTGAACCAGAAAAAGCCGTACTTGCCACTTTTTTCCACCCACCCATATTCAGTGGGGGAAAGATCGCTTGGGACTTTTTGATGTGCGTGACACCAAATATTGGCAATATATTTCGAGCGTAAAACTTGTTCTGTGAGCTCTGATTTGAAAGGGGGGATGGCTGATGCCTCGAAATTCGTTGCGCGCTTTAAAAATTTCTCAGTGACATCATTAACTTGGAAATTTTTACAAAAAATTAACAACCGAGCCTCGTTCACATTTTGCACACCTTGAACGCCGTACATTTGATACACGAATGATTGAATATTCTCAAAACTTGCGTCGTCGATGGCTCCGTCATCGCGGTCCCCAAGCTTTGCAAAGACTTTCTGAAATTCTTTAGAATTTTGCAACAGCATTAAAGGTCTTTTTTTTCCTTTTCGAAAGAAAGATGGATTGAAGTCACATCCTGTGAACGCGTGGTATCCGGGCAGAGATTTGCAAAGATGGGGGCCGAGATGAGCATACAACTTGGTGACATCAATGTATCGTTGCGCATTCGAGACACCAACATTCATCCAGATTTTTGAACCTTTTTGCACGTGCTCCATATTTGCAAGCATTATAATTAAAATTTCGGTATCCGAACATCTTATCACAATGTTTGAATCTTCGCTTGAATTGCAGACATGATACACGATTTTTTTGTCGGCTTCTTCGTGATTTTCGCAAGATAATTCGTCAATAATACTCAAAACAACCTTCCCCCCAACGGCTTTAAATTTGTAGAACTGCTCTGCGTAAATGTAAAGGGTTTTTGATTTGAAAATACTTGCATAATCGTCTTTGGACCACTCTTCGATGAATAATTGGACCACAGCTTTTTTTAAATTTAAATTTTTCAAGTCTTTTGAGAAATCAGAGCAGCGCCTCTGGTCTGGACCAGATATTCGGAATATCCGGTTTTCGGTATTATCTCGCAGCAAGTGCTCGTTGTCTTTGATGGAAGGAGAAAAGTAAGAGTCAAACATTACCGGGATTTCTTTTGAATTGTGATTCAAAAAAACATTGAGGCATTTAGTTGCGATTTTTCCATATTGAACAGGAACTTCTTTTATCGTGTGCAAAACGAAAAATCCATCAATTACAACGAGATCGACATTGCTTGGATGACTACTTTTAACTTGAGATTCCAACGAATTCAAAAGCACTGAATTATCGGTTTTGTGTATGGAACCATCTACCTGACACGTTGATAATGGTACCGGTGTCAAGGGGAACTCGAAAACGTCGCTCATGTCCAATTTTTGGTCGATTGCCACCCCCAAAAGTCTACCGAATAAGTCTCGCTGCATCTTTACCTCCTGAACTTTCCCGGCAATATTAAGCTTTCTTTTTGGCTGAGCGTCGACGAATGTTAATATCTTCGATTTTTTAATCGGTTTTTCGAATCGGTCTTTGTCTAAGCTACATTCTTTTATGAATGTTTGCCGCAACTTTTTCCCCGTGGATTCGACATTCAAAAGACTATCGCAAATCTCTTCAGAAACAGATTCTCCACTGGAAATATTGAAAAGCGTTTCTTTTGGAAAGTCTGGGTCAAAAGGATTCATGTTTTCTTGAATTGCAGCTAAAAGTTTGTCCGCCTGAGCACGACTTTTCTTGATTCTATTGTCATGTATATCGGCAGAAACGTCTTACTTTCGCCTCAGTGACAGATCCTGCATAACATTCGCTATCATTGTTGTTCTGAAACTGTGGCTCTTGCACCACCTTTGTCGAGCTGCGATGGAATTAGTCATGTGACTAACCCCGGTCATGGAATTTGCGGCGTCGAGATTGATTGTTTCTTCCAAAATTAAATCAATTGGTTGAGTGGAATGAGGTTTGGGTGTTCGTGTCACTCCAATGCCGTTTTCTTGCATTATCTCTTCTAATCCTGGATGAGACTCGGAGACTTGAAGTAAATTGTCATCAAACGAGTCAACCAACGAGCGTAATTTTGCTGATTAAACGCAAAGAATAGGTTCGCTATCAAAGGAAGAATGTACAGATACATCTCGTAATTGCGACGCCGAACGCTCGCCTGGAGCCGAAAGTGATACCCAATCAATTTGACGTACGTCATAAAATATTGAGCCGTATATCCATGGGCCCCACTCATGGTAGCATCGACAAAATCATCGTACTTTCCCAACAACCAATCGATACGTGAATTTTGCATGGCTTCATTTACTGCCAATGTGGAAGAAGTTACGTTTTTGAGAGCTCGGTAGATTTCTGAACCTTCTGACATGTCAAGATCAGGATAAGAATTGTCTCCAGTGTAGAGTCTGCAACACGAGGCTCAAAAGAGTATGCATTCTTTTGAACCTATTGTAGTTTTTTCCCGAAATGAACCCTGAGAGAGAACCTCCCGCTATAATCTCGCTGTCAATCATGATGTTGGTGATTCCGCAATTATCGATAAATTTACCTATTGCTTTGAAATAAGCAAGGTCAATGTGGAACGCACCAAAATAAATGAACAAGCGATCGAAACGAGGCCTTTCTGACGATTGAATTTGCAGAGCAACTTTCGCAATAGCAAGATCATACGTCACTTGGATAAATTCTTGTCTGCACTCGTCTGCTACTTGCAATGCCTGTTTCATTGTCTCAATGACGACCGATCTGTTGGTTGGGGACGCATTAATTGTCGTCATATACGACACTTTTTGCATTGATGACGTGTCATCAAGAAGTAGGGTTTGAAAACCCATCCACATTGGTATTTTCGGAATGCCGACAACGTGAGACAACGCCCACAGTTGACGAAATTTTACCATTTGCGTGGAATCAAAGTTTGAAGCAGAATACCGGGACAGAGTATCTAACGAAAGAAGCGTTTCATTGAATCTTGGCCTCTTCGAGTTGTCTTCCAATTCATGAGTAACGGGATCGCATGTTCTTCTTCTCTTACGACGTTTGGAACCCTCTACTTGAGTAAAAGAATCAAGACTATCGACTGAATTATCATTACCGTCATCTTCGAGTGTCGTATCATCAATGTTTTGGTACATTATCCCAACAGTGTCATGCAAGGTTTCTTTACCAGTTGAACTATCAATAAAACGATCGAAATTATCGAAAGCTAACCCCGAGCATAAATGAGGAGATTTGATCACGTCTTCGGGACAAACTTGAATTTTTTCTATTGAGGAAATCGCAGCCTCAGTTTCAATCTCCTCAATTACATTGTAGCTACATGTATGGCCGTAACGATTCATTATATCTATGATCTTCCTGCTGCTAGTTAAACTTTTTAATACAATTCCGAGTTGCAGATACTTTGCAGGTTTTGTTCGGCAATCAGTTACTCCGAAAATTACATCCTGAGCAAACGAACTGCTCAATATTTTGCATTTCTCACCCGAACGTCTTCGCGAATTTCCACCGCTCAAAAGTGTTTCGAAGAAAACCTGCAAAAGAATCTGGAATCGAGCATTCCCCGCGAGCAAGCTCTGTTACATTGATAGTATCTGGGAGCTGTCGTTTCTACATGGAAAAATTCTCGTGTCTTAATTTTATTGCAGCTCGCTGCAATAAATCATTTTTATTTAACGACTCTAAACTGAAGTTTTCGGGAATGACGACGTTTCGAGGATGAATAATTTTTTTATTCGACAAATGCCCGATTTCTATTTCTCCGGAAAAATGTTTTATTAATTTTGTTTCGAACTTATTACTCTCAATCTCCGAAAAACTCAGTTTAGAGTTGGACTCGTGAATTTTCATTGCAATATTGTCGTTGTACAATTTTCGCAGAGACTCCAGATAACAAAACTTCCTACTTTTTATTACAATCGCGATAACATATGCGCAAATTTCTTCAAACGCGATTTTACAAAATTTACGTATGAAATGCCAATCATTTACAGTCTTGCGAGAATCGTGTTCGATTTGTTCTTTCTTGTAAATAATTGTCGACTTACAACGGTTGTGGTATTTAAAGCTGGGTAGAGCACGCAACGCGTCGATCCTACGTCCCAATTCCTCGTCGTTTATGGATTCTGAAATTTTTTCGATTTCGTTCAAAAGGCCATGATCAGAACATGTCGACAGTGGGAGTAATTTTTTCTTCACAGTGACCCTTGATTTATTGCAAATGAAGCAAACATCGTCCTTCGCGATGACATCAGTTTCACTGCTGACTGAAATTCCTGAAGTCGAAGGCATGTTACCAAAGCTCTGTTGCATTTCCGCGTCGTGGCTGTAAACAAAGATTCAACCCACTGTACTCGACTATGAAAATCTCAAAATATATTCTATCATGAAAATCTCAAAAGATATGCTATCTGAAAATTCTCAAACGTACGTTCTTGTATTATGTTTCTGATTTTTCCAAATTGGCATAATAATATATTTTTGTCATACCTTGTAGTTTCCTATAAATAATCCCTGATGAGGGAGTTTAAATTGACTCCGAAACATGTTGGTTCCTTGGTAGTATAAAAAAGACGGATAAAAGAAAAAGTGAGAGGTTGGTATTTTTGGTTGACTTTTTCTCCTTTTCTCCCTCTTTTTTCAATTGGTTATTTTTGTCTCTAATGAGCCGAAAAGTGAGGTGGTCTTGAAGTCTATTTTTTAATTTTGAATCTTTTTCATGCTCATTTTGCATAAAATTATTCATGATAAAATGGATTTCTGTTCTATCTTAATTTAAAAAAAAAAAAAGATTGAAAGAAATATCTGAAAGGATGTTCATAGAGAAATTGAAAAAGAGAAATCCACGAAAAAATAAATAAAAAAAATCTGCCCGCTTCGCGGGCACATTCTCATCGCGTGCTTCGCGCGCGGCTCGCTTCGCTCGTAAGTTTGAGCGCGCCTAGGGCGCGCGACTGTTGGATCTCGCGCTTCGCGCTCGATTATGTACTCACCTCGCGCTACGCGCTCGGGCGTATTTACATCGCGCTTTACGCTCGGCTCCTCTAGATTTTTGAACTTCGTGTTCGACTTCGATGAAAAGAAAAAGTTTGTTTGCAAATATTATAAAATTATCAAAACCTGTACATATTAAGTGATTGTTAAATGTGTTTTTATTTTAGACTGAAAAGGAACTTTATTTACTCAAGGTTCTATCGACCTTAAGGAACACATTCTCATCCAGACACTCGCGCTTCGCGCTCGATATTTGATTTGAAAATCATTTGAACCGTATGATAGAAACAAAAAAGTTTGAGCGCACTTACGGCGTGCGATTTCGTAAATACACTGAGCGCGCACTTTGTGCTTCGTGTTATATGTTCTTCATATACAAATTACTAAATTTGTATTTGATTTTAAATGAAAAGTAATGATATAATTCAGGCGACAAATTTTATTAGTTAACATTTTATTTTAGCTTGCGCCGTTTATCAAAAAAGTTAATTTTTTCATTTTGAATATATTCTTACCACAAAAATTGATTACGGGTTTGTAAGTATTTTTTGAATGCACAATTTTTGTTCATTTATATGTTTTCGTACCTTGCATTGTTTTTTCAAAAATTTGATTTTTTTTACTGTCAATGTTATTTTCACGAATAAAACAAAAACCACGCATCCTATCGAAACATGAGTCACAATAAATTTGTACCTCTTCCTTGGATGAACAAATTTTGTTTCGGTCATTTTTTCGTAGCTGGTAATATTCGTCTGAAAATTTGATTTTTCTATTTTCAATGCTGTTTTTTACGAATAAAACAAAAACTACGCGTCATATCAAAAAGTGAATAATAAGACATTTGCAGATCTTTTTTAGGTGCACAATTCTGGTGAGATAATCTTTTCCGGTATCTTGCATAGTTTGACAGAAAAATGGCTTTTTTGATTTTTCATTAATTTTTTGTGCGATCAAAATTTGAATTTTTTATTTTTCAAAAAATTCAAAAAGTTGTTATGAAAATATTATAGGGTGTTCAGGAATCAACGTTTTTCTCCTCTTGACTTTTTTTCATATCGTGCGTTTTTCGGCTTAAAATGTTCATTTTCGTTTGTTTTTTGAAATTTTGAAAATGCTATAACTCCAGTAATTTTTTTTTATCACAAAAAGTCATAAGAATATTTTGTTCGTCATTTTGCGTACTACTAATAACCGTACATAGAATTTTTAAATCTTCAAAAAAAGTGGTCTCAAAAATTTTCAAAATGTGCTCACTTTTTGGATTTTCATCCAAAATAGCTGGTTAACGAACTCGTTCTCTATTTTTCGGCCATAAAAAAGTGTGCCAAAGCTCAATCAAATCTGATCATTTTTTCGAAAGTTATCGTGGCTACAGACAGACAGACAGACAGACTACAGACAGACACCTTCGTAAAAATCGTTTTTTCTGACTCAGGAGGTCTCAAAACGTGGAGATTTGATGAAAACCGACTATGTCAAATTTTACATAAAACCAATACCTTCTCATTAGAATGAGAATGTAAAAATTGCAAGAGGAAATTCCACACTCATATTCCTAAGAAAAATCGCACAAAAATTTAAAGTCCAAAAATGGGAAAACCTCTTGTTCAAACGATTAAAAAGTATCTCATTTTTTCATACTGAATTTGTGTATGCGTTTCCTGGAAAAATGTTTGCAACCAAGTACAGAAATTTGTTGCAATTCGTGAAAAATAAAAAAAAGCCTTCTAAACACAAAAAAATTCTTGTAGTTTTTTATATGAAATATTTTCTTCATATTCACATTTCCATAATCAAAATAATTTTCAATCAAACCAATGACATAATTGCATTGTAACGCGCAAAAATACTTTACTTTACGTATGTAATTTACTCTTTCTGTGGCGTCGTAGAAACTTCTCGTAGTTCTATCCCTCTCTTTTGAATTTCTACTTCCTCGCTTTTTTCCTCGTTGTCTTGAGGATTTTCAAGGTCGGACGCTTTCTCGTGATCTGCCCCTGAATTCTCGATTCCGCTCTCCTTTGACTTGCCAGAAACATTTTGCTCTGCAGAAGATCCCCTAAAATAACATATAATATTACGAATTATACTTTCCAGATCCAAGATATACAATAATTTCACGCAAAAGAATCAGGCAAATCACTAAAAATCTTCTAATTTTGTGTACTTACTCTTTATCATTTGGTGCGACAAAAATTATATCCTTATATTTCTTTTGCAACGCTAGAAATTTGACGCGACACGCTCTGTAATAGCCATCGATCTCGTTTACTGATGGCGGAAGAACCACGTCGCCAAATTTCAAATTGTGTTCTTTGCGACATTCAAGAATGCAATCACACTTTGCTAAAGTCGCAACTGTGAACAATATCACATTTTCATCTCGTTCTTCACAAAAAATGAAGAATTTCTCCGTTTCACTCTTATTGAAACGAGCGAAAATACGCGTCTTAAACACTCAAATTAAATCAAATGACAGATAAGCATATTCAGGATATAACATTGTAACCAAGAATACCGATAAACCAGCGGTAAAATGCAGCGTGAACAGAGCGATGCAGCACGGGCCGGACGATGCGGCGCGGACTTTGGGGGCTAGCAGTCAGTAGAAAACAACGGCTTTGACATGGCAGTCACTCGGGAATATTTTTCTTATGCCTTCAATTAAATTTTTTTTTTGTTGGCGCATTTTAAAATCAACCGAATTTTCAACAAGATTTTTCGCGATTTTTGATTGGCAGTCACGACTTAACGACGGATTTCGAGTGGCAGTCACTCGAAATCGTTTTTAGCAATGTTTTTACTATATGTTGACAAATTTTCATGCATAACGCGACTGGTCGGTTCTTTATTTCAAAAACCGCTACAAACAATTTTTTTATTAACAAACGCAACGAATTCGAGCTGGCAGTCACTCGATTTCATATTGTACCCATCCGGGGCTATATTATATAATTTTTTCAGCCGTTTAAAAATCAGCCGGAAAAAATTTCACCAGCTCTTGGACTATAAGCAACTAAGCGTTTTTCTTTGGACTTCAAAAAAGTGTGTGGGTATTGTAATGAGAATGTGTTCCTTAAGGCCGATAGAGCCTTGAGTAATTAAACTTCCTTTTTAATCTAAAATAAAAGCAAATTTAACAATCACTTAAAACGTAGAGGTTTTGTCTATTTTATAATATTTGCAAGTAAATTTCTTCTTTTTATCGAAGCCGACCACGATGTGCGAAAACCGAAACAAGCCGAGCGCGTAGCGCCAGGTACATACATTAGCGAGCGCGAAGCGCGAGGTAAATATATTATCAAGCGTGAAGCGCGAGATACAACAACCGCGCGCCCTAGGCGTGCTCAAACTTGCGAGCCGCGCATGTTTCACGATTAAAACAGAAAGTACGCACCCTATCAAAAAACGATTCATAACAAATTTGTAGCTGTTTTTTAGTGAACAACTTTTCTTTATTTATTTTTTTCGTAGCTCGTGTCGTGTGTCCAAAAATTTAATTTTTTTATTGTTAATGATGTTTTTTACAAATAAAACAAAAACTACGCATCCTATATCAAATAGTGATTCATAAAGATTTTTTTGCGAATAATTTTCGCGCATGCGCAGTTTGAAGATGGCTTACTTTAGGCACTGGTGAAAAAGTTGCGCATGCGCACTTTCGAGATGAGGTACTTTAGACACTGGCATAGGTAACTTTAAACACTGGTGTTGGTATCTTCTTGAAATAAATTTAGATTTAACTTGAACAAATGTTTTATTGATTGAAGTTTTGTTTTTAGGGTTTCGTCGCCCCCCCCCCCCCGGCAAAAGAGCATAAACGCCAACATTTTTTTAAAATAATTTATTTTCCAAACAATTTTTTTGTTTCCAAATTTTTGTTTCAAAATTTTTTTTTCAAAAATATTTTATCACAAAATTTTTGTTCAAAAAATTTTTTTTTTTTAATTTTTTTTCACAAAATTTTGTTTCAGAACATTTTTTTTCGAACATTTGAAAAAAAAAATTTCAAAAATTTTTTTTTTAAAGTTTTTTTTCAAAAAAATTTCTTTAATCCACTCTATGCAATATCGAATTAGTATTTTTCGTTACCTCCTCCTAACAACTTTTTCGGACGGGCGTTGCAAAAAATAGCGTGTGATACACGTGCGCATAGGTGATTGGTAACACGTGTGATTGCATCATTCGCCTGCGGCTCGAAGCACTCGTCTACGTTTTCGCACTCGCTTCGCTCGTGCGCTAACCGCCGCCTCATGCGTCGAGCTTCCGGCTTATGCTGCAAAATTCACACTTGCACACAATCACATATTTTGCGCACTTGTATCACAAATAACTATTTTTGAATGCACCATTTTTGTCAATTCATCTTTTTTCGTATCTTGCATAGTTTGACCGCAAAATGGAATTTTTGATTTTTCATTATTTTTTGTGACCTTTTTTTATTTATTTCTAACAAATCAGTACATTATACTTAAATATAACTAGATTAAAATTATATATATATATATATATATATATATATATATATATATATATATATCGCCAACGGCAATACCACGCTGAAAACACCAGTTCTCGTTAGAACACTGAAGTTCAGCATTGTTGGGCGCAGTTAGTACTTGGATGGGTGACCGTTCAGGAAAACTGCGTGCTGTTGGCCCGTCGTGAGTGTGGTGGCCCCACATTGGTAGTAAATATCCACCTAGAAACACTACCCGAATCGGGTAGTGAGGCAATGAACTTTCGAGTTCGAACTGCTAATCTATGTATATATATATATATTCAGGTACAGAGGGTTTTATTTCCGCATGCCAGGACGGTGTCATTTCCACCTTAGCATACCGTGAGCGCATTTTATGTCAAGAAGTTCCCAGTGATAGGTGCAGAGCGTGTCATGCACACGCTGAGTACCTAGAACACATACTATCAGGGTGTCCGACCCACGCGGGAACGACGTATATCTATAGACATAATGCGGCCCTAAGAGTGCTTTATTACCATCTTTGTCGCTCTTACGTTGTTGGCCGCGACCCTGCCCTGCCGAACGCTCCAAAAGAGATAGAGTCGATTGTCCGAAACGAGAAGTGCCAAATTTTCTGGAACTACGATTTTCGGGCAGCAGTCTCCGTTGCGCACTCGAGGCCTGACATTGTTCTCCAAGACTTCGAGAAACGAACTATATTCGTGATCGAATTCTCGGCTCCGTCCGAATACAACATCACTGCAAAGGAGAAACAAAAAGAGGAGAGGTATCAAGACCTTAAAAGAGAGCTACAACGACTGTACCCAAAATATTCGGTACAAGTAATTGTCCTTGTGATAGGTGCTCTCGGAGGTGCGAAACTATTACTGGTTCGTAACCTTAAAGCAATACCCGCGTGCCAAAAATATGCCAAGGCACTTGCGAGATGGATGCAGAAAGCTGTCATCCTTGGGTCGCTTCGTGTCCTCAAGACACACGAGGGTTTCGCCGGCCTGTCGTTGTGATTTTGTCGTTTCCTATGACCACCCATCTCACGGTTGTGAGACGTGGCCATAGGTGTGATTTACCGCGGTGCTACTGGGGGCTATTGACATTTTGTCGGATGGCAGTTGCTCTTAGTGGGACCCTGCGGTGGTTGTTTAACTTTTTTTTTTCAAAATATATATATATATATATATATATATAGAAAAGAGTTTCTTATCTCGATATATTAAAAACTAATCTAACAGAACTGTTATAAAGACATCCAGTTTTTTCATTAAAAGTACATTTTCAATTGAGCATGTAGAGTAATTTTCATACATATAATGCATCTTTTAAAACACTTTCGAGTATTAATTATTAATACTCGGGGTAATTAATACTTTAAAGGTATTAAAGAATACGGTAAATCACCAGAATTCCAAGATATTCCATGATGATTGCGCTCTGCCCAAATGTTTATAGACTTGTATTTTAACGGAACGTTGTTCCATTTGCAGGGTGATCGAAAGAGAAAAACCTAGTAAAAATGACAGGTATCAATAGAAGCCGTTTAGAAAACGTATTGGATGGAGATGGAATCTTATATGGTCCTAACTGGTTTCTAATAGGATTCTTATTTTAAATTGGTTTCTAACCGGTCTTATTCGGTACTTATGAGGTATTCTTTTACTCGACATATTATTAAGTACAATAGTATATTACACTATTAGGGCAGAAATTTTGAGATTCCTGCACTGCGCGCCATGATGCCCGAGGCGAAGCCGAGGGCATCACGGCGCTCAGTTCAGGGCTCTCAAACTTCTGCCCGTGTAGTGTATACTAATTTTCTTTATAGCCGGTCGAAAGTATCGAAAAAAATGATGCCTGCCCCCGACATTTGCGGCACGAGCGAAGCGAGTGCTGCTGGTCGAGGGGGGGGGGGGGCAGGCATCAAATAAAAAAAAAAAAAATTACTTGAGATCATTTTATTAACTGATATTTTAATTAAATAAAGTTGATAAATTTTAGACACGTCACTTTCAAACGATATCTCAGTACTATAAATTATAAATGAGCAGCGTAAACAAAACACACTTAATAACAAATGATTGATGACAGTCGGGGTAATAAGAGCAGCTTCACGTATCGGAGCAAATCAAAAAAATTTTTGCTCCCGCTGTTACAGAGGGCGTATGTGCGGCATTACCGATGCACAAATCTTTAACTTTCTGCCCTAAAATAGGTGCAAAAGTTGCGTACTTTCGACCGTGGTATAAAGAAAAATTGTTTTTCTAGCAAGTTCTATTAGGTATTTTGTTGGACTTTCGGAATTAAATTATTCGGATTAATATTCAAAGCGATGTGTTTTAAGTAGCTCTAATAGGTCCCTATTGGGATCTGCTTTATTCAAAATAGAAGTACGAAACTGCTTCCGTAACAAGTTCTATTCGATATTTTATTGGGCCTTCGGAATGAAATTATTCGAAAAAAATTCGAAGTAATGTGTTTTAAACGGCTCTAACCCAGATAACGAAATGATTGCAAAATGATAGGGTATTCGCACGCATATGTGCGGATCAATCCGCACAATGTGCCCTCACCTGATGAGACACATGCGTCATCAATTGAGGCGCATATCGACGCTCGCACCTTATGACAATCATAACGTGCGTCTCGTATGCGCCGCATATCGTTTGCAGATTTTGGGTTTTCATTAGCAATGTTATAAATTTATATTTATATCACTATTATTATTAAGAAATGAAAGAAAAGTAATTAATTTGTTTAAAATTTGATTTAAAAAACAGTACGTAGAATGTATATATTTAAATATCCTCAACATTTTCTGTATTTAATTAATAATAAAGCCGCCACTTAATATACACACTGCGAGTTGTAGAAGTAAGTTATTTTACTTTACATTTTCGAACAGTTGGTTGTTAATTGTTCGAACAATTTTTTTTGTAAACAAATACAGTATTCATGAATTTCAAGAAATTCACGAAATTTACTGAATTCACGGAATGCACCTAATTTAATGAATTCACAGAATTCAATCTATTCATGGAATCCAACGAATTGACGGAATTCACAGTATTCAAGGAATTTACGAAATTCAAGGAATTCCACGAAATTCAAGGAATTCCACGAATTCCATCAATCTCATCAATTCTATAAGCTCCGTGAATTCCGCGAAAGACACGAATTCCGTGAATTCCATGAGTTCTGCGAATTACACAAATTTCATGAATTCCTTGAATTCTATCAATTCCTTGAATTCCATTAATTCCTCGAATTCCATGAATTTGATCAATTCTTTGAATTCTATTAATTCCATGATTTCCTTGAATTCGATGTATTCTGTGAATTCCATGAATTCCGTGAATTCCATGATATGCGTGAATTCCATGTCTTTCTCGAACTCCAGGAAGTCCACGAATTCCACTAATTGCTTGGATTCCACGAATTCCTTGAATTCCATAAATTCCTTGAATTGCACAAATTTCTTGAATTCCACAAATTCCTTGAATTCCATTAATTCCTTTCTGGAGCGTGACATGACGATTTTTATCCCTGCCGATTAAACAGCACTGAAACGGCACTGGCCAGTGCCGTTTCAGTGCTGCTCGTTTAAAGCTATTCAGATTCCAGTTTTAAATGCCTGCAGAAGTTCCCTTTATTCCTGCGAATAGGCTACCAAGTTGACCAGCTGAAAGGGATTAAAAATTGTAAAATTTTGAAATTACCTCTGCGAAAGTTAGAAATTCAGATCTACGGGTTTCGATAATTTCAAATATCTAACTTTTTTGTTTGAAAAGTTTAAAATTGGAATGAATATAATGTATCTCGTAAATGTAATGAGATACGCCAAAACAGAAAACATTTTCGAATTCAACTTCAGATTAGTATATCAGTATATAATTTATAAGTATAAAATGTATTGTATAATGAGAAAATTCATAAATTAAAAAAAGTGTTAATAATTTGATGAAAATTTTAAAAAAGGATTCTGGTTGGTGGCGGCTAACTACTGTAAACCACTCTACCTGCCCGGTACGTTTTTTTATTATTATTATACCATTAAGCCATTTCCCTTTTGGGCTAGGCGTGACTTGCTCGGTGAGGAAGGGAGTAATGTGGAATAGGGGGTATAGATTTTTTAGATTGATCTAGAATTCTCGTGTTACTTATTTAAATGACACGTTTGTTCCGCAACACTGCTCCGACCCAGGTTGCTGATCAATCTCTCTAGCGATCACCCCAAGTGAAGAGCCTCACAAAATTGTTATGTGTGGTTCCCCACTTGGGCCCATTAGTATACAAGGTCTTTGTTTCAGGCGTAATTCACTCTATTGTCACTCTGTTTACAAACGATTTGTCGCCACACTTTTCTGTCCTGGCGTACTACTCTAGCTTCCTTCACGTCCATGCAGATTCTAACCATTCTTTCGGCGGTCTACCTCTGGGCATTCTGCCATTTATTTTACCTTTATACACTTGTTTGGTCAGTCGTTCATCTTTCATTCTTTCAAAATGTCGGAACTATCTTAACTGATTTCTTTCCCATATATCAACTAGTGTCTCTCCTATACCACATTCTTTGAGGATTATCTCGTTTCGGACTTTGTCCATCAGTGTTTTCCCGCGTATTGTACGCAAAGATTTCATGCCAATCGCATTAATTTTAAATATAGAATTATGTATGGCCATTTTAACTTTTTTTCATAGGTTTTTATTTCTGAGAATAGACCCTGCTCTACCGATAACCTTCTTACCCTCATTTATGCGCCTATCTAACTCCCCATCTATTTTTCCGTCGCTAGTGAATAGGCTACCCAGATATACGTACTTGTCAACTTGTTCTAATCTCTAATCATTTAGGACAATGTTGTGCATTATTTTCTCACTTTTTAGGACCATTATATGACCGTCGCATCAATATGAGTGCCATTTAGGTGCCGAAATCAGCACAAACAGTCACCGAAACGGCACTGGCGGGCCAGTGCCGCTCACCAGTGCCGTTTCATCGGCAGGGATGAATTCATTCCTCGTGCAAAAATGTCGTAGCACGCCCTAAGATGTTTCACTTCAATAATAAAATTTCAGATGTATATACTATTTATATTTAAACATTAAAATATAAATCTATAATATTACGGAGACTTATTTTCATTTTGGTTAGAAATTTTACCTTTATAAATTCAAAAAGTCAATAATATATTATTATTATTATTATTTTTTCAAGATTTTTGACAACTATTTGCCTCCTTCACATGTGCGTCACACATCACATGCCCATCATACACTAAGCCCATTCCGCTCCGCGCGTGCGTTTGCCTTGCGTTCTAAGTAGTACCAACCTCCGGGTAGAGAAGTGAAAGTTACTAGGGAGAAAATATGGCCGCCACAGATTGCTGGAGCACAGTTTTAACTTGAGAAGACATGTAGACATGAATTCATAAAGTTGACACGTCACACTGTTGATTCATGTTAGTGGGGGGGGGGATATATTTAAATATAATCATTATTAATTAATCAACTCAGAGTGATGCGACGGTCATATAATGGTCCTATTGTATTCGTCACGTACCGGACGGGCAGAGTGGTTTACAGTAGTTGGCCGCCACCAACCCGAATCCCCTTTTTAAAATTTTCTTCAAATTATTAACACTTTTTTTAATTTATGAATTTTCTCATTATATGACCATACCAACGGCCATACCACGCTGAAAAAACCCAGTTCTCGTCAGATCACTGAAGTTAAGCAGCGTTGGACGCGGTTAGTACTTGGATGGGTGACCATTCAAGAATACTGACATGAGTGCTGTTGGCACATCGTGGGTGTGGTGAGCCCACACTTGTAGTTATTTATAACTACAAGAAAAACCTAGAAACACTACCCGAATCGGGTAGTGTCACGCCTACCCTGAAAGGGAAGTGGTTTAATGGTATATATATATATATATTTTATACTTATAAATTATATACTAATATACTATTCTGAAGTTGAATTGGAAAATGTTGTCTGTTTTGGCGTATCTCATTCCATTTACGAGATACATTATGTTCATTCGAATTTTAAACTTTTCAAAAAAAAAGTTAGATATCTGAAATTATCGAAACCCGTAGATTCTGAATTTCTAACTTTCGCAGAGGTAATTTCAAAATTTTAGAAATTTTAATTTTTAATTTTTAATCCCTTTCAGCTGGTCTACTTGGTAGCCTATTCACAGGTATAAAGGGAACTTCTGCAGGCATTGAAAACTGGAATCTGAGTAGCTTTAAAGGTGTTCGCACAAGAAAATCCGTTGCAGTGCGTTGGAGACGTCTCACGGACGTGCCGTCCGCGCACGAACTCATAACGCCAACCGATCGCGTTCAACCTGTCTTTCTGCTGCGGTCCGAGCGGTCACGCACACAAGTACGTGGCTACTTACACTAGTTCGCAACGCACTTGAGTAAGTGCTGCCACGGACCATAACAGCACGGCAGGTTGCACGCGATTGGTTAGCGTTATGTGTTTGTGCGCGGACGGCACGTCCGTGAGACGTCTTCAACGCACTGCAACTGATTTTCTTGTGGGAACACCTTAAACGAGCAGCACTGAAACGGCACTGGGCAGTGCCGTATGAGTGCCGTTTCAGTGCGGTTCAATCGGCAGGGGACTGCAGATTTTTTTTTTCAACGGAAATGTCTATAAAGAACTTAGGGGAATCCTTCCCTCAACATATTTGATTAAAGAACGATAATTTTCCATTTTAAACCATTTTTGTTGTGATTTTGTTTTTTATCAGAAAATCCATTGCTAGTGACTCAGAAAAGACCGTATTTTTTAGGAGACTTTGTCAGCTGACATCATTTGTTAATAGTTTTAATAAATTAGTTAATTAAAATTTACTTCCAACTAAACAGATGAATTTGTAACTACAGTTGCGATGAATATACAACTGAAATAGTTGCATAATCAGTTAAAAGTAAAGGATTTTCAATTTTTTTTTAAACTTTAAAGCCGAAAAACGAATTTTTCTGTAAAACAGTTGAATTTTTAACCCGAGAATATGCATTTTCCAGCAAATAAGAATTTTCTGGAGAAACTTGAAACAAGGATTATTAATTTTCTACCAAAAAATACGAATTTTTATGCAAAAAAAGAAGAAAAATTAAACTTTCATCTGTAAAAAATTAATTTTAAATAAAAGGAGAAACGACTTTTGAACAAAGCAGTTTAATTTTCAACCAAAAAGATGAACCATTATCACAAAAAAAGAATTTTCAACTAAGTACTTCAATTTTCAATTACGAAACTACGATTTTCAACTAACCAGTTAAACTTTCAAGCAAACGGACGAATTTTTAACTACAGTTACGACAAAATCTACGACTGAAATAGATACATAATCAGTTAAAATAATTGATTTTCAATTTTAAAAAAACTTTAAAGCTACAAAACGAATTTGTCTGTAAAACAGTTGAATTTTTAACCCAAAAATATGCATTTTCCACCAAATAAGAATTTTTTGGGGAATTGGGAAACATAGAATATTAATTTTCGACGAAAAAAGACGAACTTTTATGACAAAATAGAAAAAATTTTCCACTTACGGTGGAAAAATTAAACTTTCAGTTGTACAAAATTAATTTTCAATGAAAGAAGAAACGACTTTTGAACAAAGTAGTTTAATTTTTAACCAAAAAGATGAACCATTATCTCAAAAAAGAATTTTTAACTACGTACTTCAATTTTCAATTACGAAACTATAATTTTCAACAAAACAATGAAACTTTTAAGCAAACAGATGAATTTTCAACTACAGTTACGATGAATCTACAACTGAAATAGTTACATAATCAGTTAAAATAATTGTTTTCCAATTTTCAAAAACGCGTTTCCTACCAAGCAGATGAATTTTCAACTAAGACAGAATTATTCTTAAGCCAAAAAGAGAAATTTCCAACAAACTTATTCAATTTTCAAGCAAGCAATATTTCAGCTTAATTTTCATCGTCAGAAGTAAGGAACTAAAGACGAAAGAAATAGAAATATGGCAAATAAATTACTAACAAGAATTTCAACATTTTTTTTTCACTGGCCATTAATATATTAGGCCTACAAATTCATTCGTTCCCTGTAATATCATGTCTTGTAACTCTTGGTCGTACTTAAATTTTTTCCCGTCTAGACAATATAATAGGAAACTCTTCGGTTTTAATAATCTAATTCTAACCCGACTCGACACGAAGGCACCCGAATGTCTTCGAGTTCGCGATCTCGCATCCCCCATCACCATCGTTCCGCGTCGTGCGCGCGCCACATCGCATCGTCTTCCTTCACCCCGACCCCCATAACCCGAGTTTACGCGAAAGCATCCGACTGTGCTCGAGTGCGCTAAGACGCAGTCCCCCACCATCAAATCGAGTCCCAGCGTGTCGGTCCCAACACAGCACCCCCCGAACCCTCAAATCCCCCTAACACGAGTTGACACGGAAGTAGCCGACCGCACTCGAGTCCGCGATCTCGCATCCCCCAACAGCATCGTTCCGCGTCATGCGCGCGCCACATCGTCTCCCCTCGCCCCTTCTACCGTAATGCTATTTCGCAACGCAACCCCACCCCCTTGATCGCATTCGGTGTACAGAAGGGGGGAGGGCTGGAGTCCTAGGTTCCCTCCGCTTCTCTTTTTCCTATTACTTTTCTGTTTGTCTATAAGCATAGTCTCTAAAATAACAATTTAAAAATAGTATTATTACCGTCCACGGATTTTTGCGATTCCAATGACACATTACTTGCCCGTAAAAGTTGAGAAATTCAAGGACTTTAATTCATCAATTAGTTTAAACATTATTTTTATTTTTAAATTCGTCACACATCAAATTTTCTACCTTCATACACACATGACATGTAATTGTAATCGGAAAAAGTCATTCATTATATGTATATATATATATATATATATATATATATATATATATATGTATATATATACTTGTATATATTATACCATAGGATATGTTTCCACTTTTTCCTTTTATCCGCCCAGATATCACTTCTTCGACATGCCACATATCGCTCCGAAACTTTGCATAATATCACATTTCATGCAAAAGAAGAATCTTTTAACCTCACAGAGAGAAAGATTTTCAGGATGCTACCAAAAAAAAGTAACTGAAAAAAATCGAAAATCCTAATTGTAAAATTGCAGCTGGGACAGACCAAACATTACTTCGCAGTTCATTGTTTATAAGGCCGTAATTCACAAATTGTTTGAATTAAGAGCAAATTTAAAAGAGATAACAGTTTTTCTTTGTACCTGATTCAATCAACGCGAATAAAAACATCAGATTCGGGAAATCTAGGAATTTGTTGATAAAAGTTGTTATTAACAAAAGAACGATGATTTCACAGTGGTAACAGGGAGAAAGATGATGAGGAAGCTACCAGATAAATAATTTTTAAAAAACGCGAAAATCTGAGTTATAAAATCGCAGCTGGGACAGACCAAAGATTATGTCGCAATTAATTGTTTATAAGGCCATAATTAACCAATGATTTTAATTAAAAGAAGATCTAGAAAAGACACAGTTTTTGTTTTATATCTCATTTTAAAAACACGTCAAAAACAAAAGCTATATCGAATAGCTGCATTTGTTTATACAATTTGTTATTAACAAAAAAAAGATTAAGATTTTTGCAAAGAAACAAAAGTATTTGTAATCAAGGTAATTTCCCCAAGATTTTTTACAAAAGTTATAGCATCGACCTTGTAAAATGTACACAAAGTCTTTTATTAGGAAATTCAAAAAATTGTACACGTATTTGTTAAAAAAAGACCATTTTTTACACTTGTATATTAACACAAGTTTTTGCTCCGTCTGAAAAATGATTAAATTTTTTTCGAAAATTTTTGGTCCAATAGTTCTCGAGATATGTAGCCACAAATATGTCAATTTGAGTGATAATTCAATTGTTTGTAACGCTCTTACTTGAAGACGGGTCGTTGCATGAACAATTTGTTATGACATACAAGTTTTGTTTTTCCATGAACTTTCCGAAAATAATTTTACAACATTTTTATCTTAAAAGAATAACGTAATTGTTTCAAAAAATAGTTTCAAGAAATTGTCGCACCAGATTTCGAAAAATTAACCTTGATATTCATAATCAGGGGACTTTTGCGGAGTTCTCAAGCCAAAGTTACTGCGTCGCACTTTTAGTGCATACAGAAATGTCACGGGCTACTCGATTATGTATGAAGATTAAGAAACAAAAAAAAAACATTCACGATTTTTCCAAAACTGTGCCATTAAAAAAATGTTTTACTCCATTTCCATATATTCCATTTCTGTCATGAAATGCTGCTATACATACATAGATTAGCAGTTCGAACACGAAAGTTCATTGCCTCACTACCCGACTCGGGTAGTGTTTCTAGGTGGATATTTACTACCAATGTGGGCCCACCACACCCACGACGGGCCAACAGCACGCAGGTATTCCTGAACGGTTACCCATACAAGTACTAACCGCGCCCAACAATGCTTAACTTCAGTGATCTTACGAGAACTGGTGTTTTCAGCGTGGTATCGCCGTTGAAATGCTGCTATAATCGTTGAAAATGTTTTTACTTTTTAAATGAATGAATTTTGAAGTGTAATATTTTTTAAGTGCCTTAGAGGAATGCAACTTCTTTCTTGTGCTTCAGACATAAAATGCTGTCATAAGCAATAACAATATTACGAATCTTGAAATTCGTGTATTTTCACCGAAATTTTGAACTATCTAATATCGGCGAAAAAATTGTAGGCATCTGTCTTTAAAGCTCAACAAATCAGATAATGAAAATGCTAGCGTTATAAGTAAATGGTCATTTGTAAGCTTAAAGTTTTCTACATAACTGATCTAAACATTTTTTTTTGCTTTGCAGACTGAAAAATGTTTCATAAATTAAGGAATTTCGCGCAAATTGAAGAAGAGTGAAGCTTAGAGCATTATCTTTTATGCACGGGGCTTTCGCATAAACTCGGGTTATCGGGGTAGGGGTGAAGGAAGACGATGCGATGTGGCGCGCGGACGACCCGGCACGACGCGGAACGATGGTGGTGGGGAATGCGAGATCGCGAACTCGAAGACATTTGGGTGCCTTCGTGTCGAGTCGGGCTAGAACTAGATTATTAAAACCGAAGAGTTTCCTATTATATTGTGTGGACAGGAAAAAATTTAAGTACGAACAAGAGTTACAAGACATGATATTACAGGGCAAGATTTAATTTGTAGGCCTAATAGATTAATGGCCAGTGAAAAAAATGTTGAAATTCTTGTTAGTAGTTTATTTGCCATATTTCTATTTCTTTCGTCTTTAGTTCTTCACTTCTGACAATGAAAATTAAGCTGAAATATTGCTTGCTTGAAAATTGAACAAGTTTGTTGGAAATTTCTCTTTTTGGCTTAAGAATAAATCTGTCTTAGTTGAAAATTCATCTGTTTGGTTGGAAACGCGTTTTTAAAAATTGAAAAACAATTGTTTTAACTGATTATGTAACTATTTCAGTTGTAGATTCATCGTAACTGTAGTTGAAAATTCATCTGTTTGCTTGAAGGTTTCATTGTTTTGTTGAAAATTGTAGTTTCGTAATTGAAAATTGAAGTACGTAGTTGAAAATTCTTTTTTTTTTAGATAATGGTTCATATTTTTGGTTGAAAATTAAACTACTTTGTTCGAAAGTCGTTTCTTCTTTTATTGGAAATTAATTTTTTACAACTGAAAGTTTAATTTTTCCACTGGAAGTGGACATTTTTTTCTATTTTGTCATAAAAATTCGTCTCTTTTCGTAGAAAATTAATATATTTTGTTTTTCAGTTTCCCCAAAAAATTCTTATTTGGTGGAAAATGCATACTTTTGGGTAAAAAATTCAACTGTTTTACAGACAAATTCGTTTTTTGGCTTTAAAGTTAAAAAAAAAAAAAATTGAAAAGCCTTTACTTTTAACTGATTATGCAACTATTTCAGTTGCATATTCATCGTAACTGTAGTTAAAAATTCGTCTGTTTGCTTGAAAGTTTAATTGGTTAGTTGGAAATTGTAGTTTCATAATTGAAAATTGAAGTACTTAGTTGAAAATTCTTTTTTGGGATAATGGTTCATTTTTTTGGTTGAAAATTAAACTGCTTTGTTCAAAAGTCGTTTCTCCTTTTATTGAGAATTAATTTTTTACAGCAGAAAAATTAATTTTTCTTCTTTTCTTGAATAAAAATTCGTCTTTTTTGGTAGAAAATTAATAATCCTTGTTTCAAATTTCCCCAGAAACTTCTTATTTGGTGGAAAATGCATATTTTTGGGTTAAAAATTCAACTGTTTTACAGAAAAATTCGTTTTTCGGCTTTGAAGATAAAAAAAATTGAAAATCCTTTACTTTTAACTGATTATGCAACTATT
>CAKNYM010042811.1:0-22545 GCA_932195095.1 Andricus curvator | reverse complement strand
AAACAAAATTTGTTCATCCAAGGAAGAGGTACAAATTTATTGTGACTCATGTTTCGATAGGATGCGTGGTTTTTGTTTTATTCGTGAAAATAACATTGACAGTAAAAAAAATTAAATTTTTCAAAAAACAATGCAAGGTACGAAAACATATAAATGAACAAAAATTGTGCATTCAAAAAAGACTTACAAACCCGTAATCAATTTTTGTGGTAAGAATATATTCAAAATGAAAAAATTAACTTTTTCTATAATTCGCGAAAAAGTGCCAGTTTTTCCACCTGTTTTTGGTGTAAAAAGTTACCGATTTTTGCTCGATGACGTGGCGCATGCGCAGTGCCGACCTTTCGGGGCAACAGTGACAAAAGTGGACAGATGCAGTGGAAAAAGTAAATGGACAGTGATAAAAGTGAGGCACAGTGGAAAAAGTAAATGTTATTTCGGGTGGGTTCGTGCTGCCTCGGGTGGACTCGTGCGTCGTGCGCAGCCAACTTCATTCTATTTTCCGACTGTCGTCCCTAACCTAAAAGCAATTTCCTGAAAAGTCTCGAGTTGTGTATTTTGTATGTACTTTTGTCACTTGGCAAAAGCAAAAAAACACCGTCAGTTTCTCCGAAAATACTGTGCTTGGTTTTTTTCACGAAAAATCGGAAGTTTTGAAGCCCTCAACTTTATGGGTCAACTATTCAATTGTGAGAACCAGCTTATTATTACTGCCATATTATTGCCATGGTTTTGATAATTGCCATTGTCATTGTTGCGTCAATCGACAAAAAATCGCCTTCTTTTTACACAAAAAACAGGTAAACAAAAACTAGCACTTTTTAACAAATTATAGAAAAAGTATCGTGTCCCACACATTGAAAAAGCGACGATTTAAAACTCGTGTGATAGCCACCCTCGCTCCGCTCGGGTAGCTAACTTCACACTCGTTTTAAATCTCTCGCTTTTTCAACTTGTAGCACAATATACTATTTTTGATAAACGGCACAAGCTAAAATAAAATGTTAACTAATAAAATTTGTCGCCTGAATTATATCATTACTTTTCATTTGAAATCAAATGCAAATTTAGTAATTTGTATATGAAGAACAAATAACACGAAGCACAAAGTGCGCGCATAGTGTATTTACCAAATCACACGCCGTAAGTGCGCTCAAACTTTTTTGTTTCTATCATACGGTTCAAATGATTTTCAAATCAAATATCGAGCGCGAAGCGCGAGTGTCTGGATGAGAATGTGTTCCTTAAGGTCGATAGAACCTTGAGTAAATAAAGTTCCTTTTCAGTCTAAAATAAAAACAAATTCAACAATCACTTAATATGTAGAGGTTTTGATAATTTTATAATATTTGCAAACAAACTTTTTCTTTTCATCGAAGTCGAACACGAAGTTCAAAAATCTAGAGGAGCCGAGCGTAAAGCGCGATGTAAATACGCGCGAGGTGAATACATAATCGAGCGCGAAGCGCGAGATCCAACAGTCGCGCGCCCTAGGCGCGCTCAAACTTGCGAGCGAAGCGCGCGATGAGAATGTGCCCGCAAAGCGGGCAGATTTTTTTTTGCAGTTGCTTCCTCTTGAAGATTATCTTTTGAGTTATAAATTGTATTGTTTGTTTGAAAATTCAACAATTTTGTTAAAAAATCATTCTTTTTGGTTGAAAATTCAACTGTTTTGTTCAAAATTCTTCTTTGTGGGTTAAAAATTCAAACATTTTCATAGAAAATGTACTTTTTCTTCAAAATTCATATCTTAGTGTTGAACATTCAACTTTTTCGGATGAAAATTCAACCATTTTTTTGAAAATTTGTTTTTTTAATTTAAAAATTCATTTAGTTTAGTAGAAATTGCATCTTTCTCGGATAAAAGTGAAACAGTTTTGTTAAAAATTCGTCGTTTTGGGTTGAAAATTCAAATATTTTCATAGAAAATTTACTTTTTTTTTAAATTGAATCTTAATGTTGAATTTTTAACTGAATTATTTTTTGGATGAAAATTCAACTATTTTTTTGTAAATTTGTCTTTTTAATTAAAAAATTTATCTATTTCAGTAGAAATTGCACCGTTCTTGGAGAGAAATGCTACTGTTTGGTTGAAAATTTAACAATTTTGTTAAAAAGTCATGCTTTTTGGATCAAAATTCAACTGTTTTGTTGGAAATTAGTCTTTTTGGGTTGAAAATTCAACTATTTTCGTAGAAAATTTATTTCTTGTTTAAAACTCATATTTTGATATGGAAAAGTCAATAAAATTTTTTTTTGATGAAAATTGCATCTTTCTTGGATAAAAATGCAACTGTTTAGTTGCAAATCAATCTTTTTTGCTTAACTTTGTTAAGAAATAACTTTTTTGTTGAAGATTAATATTTTTAGTTGAAAATTCACCTGATTGTTTGAAAATTGAACTATTTTATAACAAATAATTTTTTCTGAAAATTAATATTTTTTGGTTGAAAATTCCATTTTTGTACAGAAAATTCGTCTTTTGGCTTGAAGGTTCGACGATTTGGATAACTTTTTTTTCTTTCATGACTGAAAAATCTTTATTTGTTGAAATGTCGTCTGCTTGGTTTTAAAATTCATTTTTTTGGGTGAAATTTAATTATTTATTTGCTTGAAATATCAACTATTACACTTTTTTGTTCCAAATTCATCGTTTTAGGTGGAGAATTCAATTATTTTGTTGAAAACTCAAGTTTTTGCTTCCTCATAAAGAAAGCTTTGTAATGGTAACATTTTCAAAAATTTTCAAATTCATTTAATTAAACCTTCCTCAATTTAAAAATGTATAATACAATGTTCTAAGCAATTCTTCGGCTGCGTGTGTGTGTGTGGATGTCACGGTTTTTTGTGAACACGATAGCTAGAAAACGGTTGCAGATAAATTGATGAAATTTGGAGGGCTTATTTTCCTCACTAATATCTTGAAACTGACCTAAAGATTTCTAAAAATATTTATTGAATTTTTTTTAGCACTGAATAATTTTTTTTAAATCGGTTTTTTATAGTAAAATTTTTTCATTAGCATAATTCAAAGTTGATGCAAGAATATAAAAGATTCATTGGTTCGAGACGAATTGATTGACCTATAATATTAATACATTTTTTTGAAGAGTAGGGAAGTTATGGTAATTTATATATTTTTTAAATCGTTTTTTATAGTAAAAATTTTCTCATTCTCATTAGTTGAAGTTAATGCGAGAATAGAAAAGTTGTGTTGATTCAAGACGAATCGATTGACCCATAGCATTTATACATTTTATTGAAGAGCAAGGAAGCTATGGTAATACATAATATTTTAAAAATCGGTTTTTGATAGTAAAACTTTGTTCATTGACATAATTCAAAGTTGATACAAGGATATAAAAGATTCTTCGGTTCGAGACGAATTGATTGACCTATAATATTAATACATTTTTTTGAAGAGTAGGGAAGTTATGGTAATTTATATATTTTTAAAATCGTTTTTTATAGTAAAAATTTTCTCATTCTCATAATTTAAAGTTAATGCGAGAATAGAAAAGTTGTGTTGATTCAAGACGAATCGATTGACCCATAGAATTTATACATTTTATTGAAGAGTAAGGAAGCTATGGTAATGCATAATATTTGAAAACACGATTTTTTATATTAAACTTTTTTCACTAACATAATTCAAAATTGATGCAAGAACAGAAAAGATTCCTTTATCGAGGAAAATCGATTGATCTATAATATTAATACACTGTATTGAAGATTAAGGAAGTTATGGCTCATTTATAATATTTGAGTCATCTGCTTCAAACAGAAAAACTGTTTTCATCAACATAATTCAAAGTTGACGCATGAATAGAAAAGACTTTTTGATCATACATTTTTAAATAGAGTAATTCTGACAATTTTTGTAAAGAAATCATAAAGCTGGGAAAGTGATAGGGTGCGACAGAACTTTTCCCTTCCCTTTTCCAGCTCGAAAAATTATCATTTCGAATACAAAATTTGATTTGTCTGATTTGTCGCTGTGTTAAAATTTTTGTTGTATTTTTCAGCATTTTTTGAACGGCCCCTATATATATGAGGTGTCAAAAAATGGTGTCTTCAAAGTATATATCATTCGACGCAGAATTTCTCGAAACGTATAAATCAATAGCGTCTCAGAAAAGTATTTTTGGTGCCTTTTTTGAAAATCTTAAGGATCAGTTATATCTCTGGCTGGTCTGAAAGATCTAAATTCTAAAATTCAAACAAAAAACCTAAAACTTGATGAAGGACAGTGTCCTTGAAATTTTCACTCAATAGCTTTTGTTAGCATTAGTAAATTTCCCGAGTACCCCATCCTTTAAATTTAAAGATTAAACCTGGAGATGTAAAGAAAAGCAGGTATATATTTCGGGCGAGAGGGCGGGGCACTTCTGATACTCCTGTTAGAAATTAGATCCCATTATATATATATATATATATATATATATATATATATATATACAATTAAGCCATTTCCCTTTCGGCGAGCCTCAAGGGGTAAGCGTGACACTACCCGATTCGGGTAGTGTTTCTAGGTGGATAGTTTCTTGTAGTAAATAACTACAAGTGTGGGCTCACCACACCCACCACCGCCAACAGCAACGCAGTAGTATCAGACGGTCGCCCATCCAAGTACTAAGCGCGCTGGTGTTTCCAGCGTGGTATTTTGTTATTTTTCCTTAAATGTTTTCTATTCTTCAAAACGTCATATCTACCTATAATTCTTTGAATTTTTATAATTTCAAAAGCAAATTTTTATCTTGCATAATAAGGTATAATAAGTCAATATGAATTTCGAATTGTTTTATCTTGCATAATAAGGTATATAATAAGGTGTAAGTCAATATGAATTGCGAATTGAATTCTCTGTTATATTTATAGTTTATAATTGACGTAAAGGATTGACATTGTACACCCTCTGAACGATACAAACAGAAAATTAAAAGAGTAATAACCATTGCAAAATTAAACATATCAATGAATTTCGTATTGACAAAGAGAATAAAATTTTGTTGGTGTAATGCTTTCAAACAGAGGTTCAAAATTTGTTTAACTCAAAAATTCGAACCCAAATTTCGGTGCATAGAGCCCCTTCGTTCTCAAATTCGTACCAAAAAAAATTCAGCTATTCGTACCGACATTTCTGTACACGTAGCCACGTCATTAAAAATTGTACACTTTGAAAATTGAAACGTTTAAAATGAAAAACGTTTAATTCCGTATTCAAACAAAATTAAAAGTTGAAATTAACATCAACGAAACTGAGCAGTGTGGTCTTTTAGACAACAAAATATATAAATAAAATATTAAAAACTAAACACTTACTGATACATTTAGAGGCTTACATGTTTCTGCTTTCTCTTCAGGTAAAAGTTGCGCAATTCTTATTCAATCCTAAGGTTGTACGGATTATTCTATTTTTATTTAAAAAAATGTATTTAAGAAAAATATTGTCAATAAAATTAACAATTGTGTAATTCCTGCATAAAATGTTGTAAATAGAAGCGTACCAATGAGATTCGTAGAGAATCCTTCAAAGAATAAAATTAAGTGATAAAAGAATAACCTGAAATATTTTTTTCTGCAGTTCACCTAATAATAGGAGTATTTCCCCCAAATTTAAAAATCATTTTTAACAATGCTTATTTTTGAACTTGAAATAACTAGTGTACATCCTTATTTATTGCGTCAAATTGGAAGCCTGAAAAATTGAACAATTCCGGCCCTACTGGCGTTTGACCCCAAGTAATAAACTATGATAGAACTATACCTTCAAAATTAAATTATTTTCAACCAAATGACAAACTTGTTTTTGTATTTGTATTGTAATCTTTTGATTTTCAATGTGACTCATAAAAAATTAAAAAAAATTTCAATCATATAAATCAGACTGTTCACAATTTAACACTTTTAAATACAACCCGTTTAAAAATGAAAGCATTTTTAGCTGAAATAGTATAATTTTAGGGTCTTAAAAATTCGACATAGTATGCGTAAAAATAAAATAACAAAAAATGTGCAACTTCACAATTTGAAGGGCTTAAAATTAAAAATGCAATAGTATCGAAAGTTGAACAATTCCGCAATTCTGCAATTGTTTCATTTTAAATACAACGGCTTAATAGTTGAAATTGTTTAAAATGTAAACTTTCCCAATCAAATCATATCAACTTCAATTGCTGAAAATGGAAGTGTTAGCGTCTAATTAGTTCTTGAATTTAGTCTACGTAAGTTGGTAAGCTTTTCGGTTGAGAGCGCCCCCTCTCTAGCGGAGCGGGCCAGCGTTGAGTGGGTCAGTCAGTCGGTCTGAGATCGTGGACGAGGTGACTTGTTTTGCGGGGTTTGGCGTTCGGCCGTGATTCGCATGTTGGTGTCGTGTTGTCCGACGGGACGTGACAGGGCTGTGTGCCTACGTAAATGTACCGAGTCTTTTTCTTACTAATAAACTTATTTTTAATATTGATTGGACGTTGGTGTTTATTGTATGATCAATCCTTGGTGGAAGTGAGCGGATTTAGCGGCTCGAATATTATTGAGATAACATTTCAGAAGTGGGATGCTCGACATTCCTGAAGAAGAAAAGAATCAAGAGTGTAACGCGAGTGATAAGTTAAACAAAAGTATCGCCTGAGTGAAGAATAAAGGGAAACGAACATTCGAGAACAGTGTGGAAGCCAAGATGGCGACGAGCGTGTCTGTGCCTGTTTAGTTCTAGACAAAGGATTTTGAATGCGCATGCGCAAATGTTTGAAGTGAGTGATCCTAGTGGCTCCTTGCACTGATTGTGTTTCAAGATTACTAACGGATAAGTGTGTGACGTGACAAGATGCAGAATAACGAAGCCGCCAACATGCTTCTAAATTTAAGTAATGGACTATTACCACAAGGAGCCGTACGATTACAGAACGGACGAATTCTCATGCCGGACGGTACTGTTCTCGGTCCGAATGGTGCTGCACTTCGTCAGGATGGAACTCAAAATAACCAGTTCAGATTTTCTTCGCCAGGTTCAACCGCGCCGGTACCGCCGGCACAAGACCATGCTTCAGCTGCACCGACAGTAAATCAGCCTGCTCCTGTTGAGATCTCTCAGCTGATGACCGCAATAACGGGTCTATTAAATCAAAATGCTACCCTGATGGAGAGAATCAGCCAACCTGTCAACACGACACCTGCAGTGAAAAACTATAATGTACTGCCTGATCTATCGCACAACATTTCAAAATTTGATGGATTATCGGGTGCAGCGAGTGCGCGAGTCTGGATCAAGCAGCTCGAATCAACCGCTACACTACATAGGTGGACAGAGGCAGTCGCGTTTGAGACAGCTAGGAGTAATTTGGTGAAAGCGGCCAGAAATTGGTATTTAGCCAACATAGATGAAATTCACGATTGGAGAGGATTCCGGAAAGCCTTCGGTAATACTTTTATGATGGAAAAATCCCTGTATGAAAAATTTCAGGAGATGTAGCAGCGCTGTCAGGAACCAAATGAAAATACCAAAGAGTATTTCTTCGACAAGCTTCGTCTTTGCAAGGCATTAGATTTTGATTTAGATGAGGTCAAGAAACAAATTGCTATTGGCCTTTGGTCGCGTGAAACAAGTACCGCCATAATGAGCAAGAGTCATTTTGATATTGATGACTTGTTGCGGAATATAATCGAGCTGGAATCTTTGGAGTTGGCGCGGAAACAAAGAATTGGAGCCAGGAAAGACCAATCGAGGCAGCAGGGAGACCGTCGTAGAGTGGCACCAACAACGGAACAACAAAGTTCGACAACAGCAGCTAGGAACTTCGATTCAGCGCAGCGATCTACAGAAGAGGTTAAGTCGTCAACAGAAAAGGATAAGTCTTCGAGAGAATCTGACGTACGTAGAGAATGTTACCGGTGTAGACAGAAAGGTCATATCGCGCGGGACTGTAAGGTAAGGCCAGAAGTAACTTGTTTTAATTGTCAAGAGGTAGGACACATTTCGAAAAATTGTACGAAACCTCGTAAGCTACCTAAAGCGGAAATTAACTTAGCTAATCAAAATAATAAAGAAAGCGAATCGCATAAGAAATATGAAAAGCATGTTAGCGTAGGTCAAGTTGCGTTGCTTGCGCTTGTTGATCCGGGGAGTTCCGACTGTCTAATTCGGGAGTCAGTTGTTAGAAAAGCTGGTTTTTCTTTGATTAGGATACCAAATAAAATTGAAGGTTTTGGAGGAGGCACAGCATTGTCAGAGGGAATAATTCGGGCAAACTTGATCGTTGATGGATGTGAGGCTAAAAATGTCAGTTTTCGAGTAGTCAGAGATAATGCACAACAATACGATGTGCTAATCGGGCGAAACTATACGGACCTACCTCAACTTGCGTATTGCCGATATGATGATCGTTTTGAGTTTGTGTACCGAAAAGATTTTCCATTTCAAACTTATCCCGAAATAGATTCGAAAGAACAAAATTCAGATCGGCCTACAGTTTTAGAATCAACGTATTTGCCTTCTGCATCGATTAATTTTATACGCGTTAAAATTAATAACGAGGAGATGTTATTGCCGTTCGAAAATCATGATAATACGGAACTAAAGATTGACAAAGGGACCGTCCTTAATTCGACAGTAACCATAAAAGAGAATATCCCTAAGTTAAAACCGCGACAAAGATCGATAACGGAAAATGAGTTATCAGAAAATTTACCGTTAAGCAATGAACAAAAAGTTCAGCTGTTAGAATTGTTAAATGAATACCGAATGTGTGTCGCGTTAGATTCGTTCGAATTAGGGTGTACTCATCTTATAAAAATGGATATAGTAGAGAAACCGGGCTCTGAACCACCGTTTTCAAAACCATACCCAACAAATGCGATTAAAAGAGAGCAAATCAAGGCAAAAGTTGGAGAGTGGAAAGCTAATAAATTAGCTACAGAAACCAGTTCGCCCTATGCGAGCCCCTGTGTTCTGATAGAAAAGGCAGACGGGTCTCAAAGGCTTGTTGTGGACTACCGACGTCTGAATAAAAATACCATTCGTGTGAACTTTCCACTCCCCAACATAGACGACGGCCTAGAAGAACTACACGGGGCAACGATATTTGCGGTACTCGATTTGGCGCAAGGTTATTTGCAAATTCCCTTAACAGAGGGAGCGAAGGAAAAGACAGCGTTCATCACGCAGGATGAGACGGGACAATTCGAAAGGGCCATGTTCGGCTTAATGAACGCTCCCTTTTATTTCGCTAAATTGATGAAACGTGTATTCGGTCCATTCGGAAACAAACTAGCACTAACATATTTTGATGATATTTTGGTCCATGCGCGATCCTGGAATGAACTGGTAGAAAAGCTTGAAAAAATTCTAACCTTATTGAAGGGTGCTGGGTTGACGCTTAATTTAAATAATGCAAATTTGGACTTGAGCGAGTTGACTATCTTGGGTATTCATTTGGAGAATTTGGAATTGCTCCTGGAGAAAAGAAAATTCAAGCGGTTTTAGAGTTCCTAACACCCAAAAACGTTCGTGAAGCTCGCAGCTTCCATGGGTTGGCCAGTTTTTTTCGCCGGTTCATTCCCGGGTTTGCGAAGTTGTTATCTCCAATAGTTGAATTGTTCAAGAAAGATGGAGTTTTTGAATGGAACGAGCGTCGACACCAGGCATTTCGCGAAACGAAAAAGTTGTTAGGGTCGTATCCGGTCTTAGGATATTATAATCCAAAAGCTAAGTATACCGAGCTACATACAGATGCCTGTGCAGACGGTCTAGGCGCTATGTTACTGCAAGGCGAAGATGCAAATATGTTGCGCTTAATTTACGCTATCAGCCGTAGAACTTCTGATGTTGAAAAAAATTATCATTCGACGAAATTAGAGCTTATGGCCATAGTGTGGGCCATGGAACGACTGCGACCCCTTCTTGTAGGAATACCGTTTCGAGTTATCACGGATTGTCAGGCTTTAGTTCATATTAATTCCTTAAAAACGAAAAATCATCAAATCGTGCGTTGGCAGAATTTGATTTCCGAGTATGACTTCGAAATACATCATCGCGCTGGCGAAAGAATGCGACATGTTGACGCCTTGTCTCGTGCACCGGTTGAGGAGGCGAGTGGAGAGATAGATAAGGCCTTGGTATTGAATACCATGATTTCCGAAAATGAAATTTTAATGTATCAACGACGTGATGATCTATTGGCACAAAAGATAAGTATTTTAGAGAAGGAAGAAAGTAAGCGCTCGCGTAGAGAGAGGGGGGAAGTCAATGGTTATCTTTTGATAGATGGAATATTGTATAAAATGAGTGCGGATAGAGAGTTGTATGTAGTGCCTCGAGCCATGCGGAAGGCATTAGTTATTAAGAACCATGATTTAACGAGTCACTTTGGGGTGGATCGTACGCTCGCGCGTGTCAGCGAAAATTTCTATTTTCCAAGAATGAGAAGTTATATTCGCCGTCATATTGCATCGTGCGTTGAGTGCCTTTTTGCGAAACATAAGCCAGGTAAACAAGCGGGGGAATTACATCCCATCCCGGCGGGCAAGAGGCCCTTTGAAATTGTTCACTTGGATCACCTGGGTCCATTCGTCACGTCATCGCGGGGTAACAAATATATCCTGGCCGCGATATGTAATTTAACGAAATTCTGCCAATTGTATTCGGTTAAAGATACGAAAGCTTCAACGACGATACGCAAAGTCGAAGAATTGGTCGGACGATTCGGAGCGCCCGCGCGTTTTATAACTGACCGGGGTACGAGCTTTACGGCCGATAGCTTCAGCAATGTTTGTCGTAAACACGGTATCAAACTTACTTTTAATTCGAGTCGACACGCGCAAGCGAACGGTCAGGTGGAAAGACTGAATCAGACCATTCTGCCAGTATTGCAAAGTAGTTTGACTGATACAGATGGCCGGCATTGGGATGAGAGTGTCCAGAAAATAGAGCGGGACTTAAACACTTCGGTTTGCAAAACTACCGGCAAAACACCTTTTGAAGCTCTTTATGGATATTTACCTCGCTTTAATGAAGGACTTACTAGGCAGCTGACAGAACGGTCTGAAACATATCGCCTACCAGAAGAAGTTCGATTTGAAATCAGAGACAAAATTGAACGTGAGCAACATAGTGCGAAAGAACGGTATGATAAGTCTAGGTCGAAAAATGTAAAATTCCAAGTCGGAGATATTGTAGTAACGAAAGCGGCAAAAAGTGCTACTGGCGAGTCGACGAAGCTACAGGCACGTAACAAAGGACCACTAGTAATCACGGAAGTATTGCCGTCAGATACATATCGCGTACAAAATTTGAGTGCCAAGGGTGAATCCAAGCGGGCGAGAGCGGCACATGTAAGCCAGCTAAAAATTTGGCACGCGTTTATTAATGATAGCGAAGAGGAAAGTGAATCCGAAAATGAAGAGGAGGGGAAGAGCGCTGAAAAAAATGTAACGTCTGCACCGATATCTGCGAATAATAATGTTCTTGCGAAGGTACCTACGACCAACAAAAGCTCGGATCCTTGTACTTCCCATCCGAATGATTCTGTGCGACGGGGCACACGAATACGACGAAAACCGCTAAGATATGGAGACTTCGAAAATTAGGACACTGTAATGCTTAAAGTTTAGTAACGTAGTAGCTTGGAGGACCAAGCTTATAAAGGATGGCCGAATGTTAGCGTCTAATTAGTTCTTGAATTTAGTCTACGTAAGTTGGTAAGCTTTTCGGTTGAGAGCGCCCCCTCTCTAGCGGAGCGGGCCAGCGTTGAGTGGGTCAGTCAGTCGGTCTGAGATCGTGGACGAGGTGACTTGTTTTGCGGGGTTTGGCGTTCGGCCGTGATTCGCATGTTGGTGTCGTGTTGTCCGACGGGACGTGAAAGGGCTGTGTGCCTACGTAAATGTACCGAGTCTTTTTCTTACTAATAAACTTATTTTTAATATTGATTGGACGTTGGTGTTTATTGTATGATCAATTCTTGGTGGAAGTGAGCGGATTTAGCGGCTCGAATATTATTGAGATAACAGAAGGACAATTTCATTGTCAATGAATGTAAAATTTCAGATATGTAAATCGTTTGAAGTTAAACAATTCTGAATGAGGTCGAAGTGAATTAAAAAAATTTCGTTATCTTTTCTTGTTTCTATTCTGGCGTATTCTGTTATAAACGTAACAATATATTCACTCGGTTGTGGTTTACGTTACGTTATTCAAAATAGCGAAATTCACGCCAAAATTATAATTTGTTAATTACACTGCAATTTTGAACAATATATTATGCAAATCGTTCTATCTTTTATATAATTATTATTCAAAAATAAACGGATCATATTACACAAAAACCATAAAACGGAAATTCTGATATATATATATATATATATATATATTCATAATTATTTACAGTTGAATCTGAACGGAATTTAATTTCATTAAAAAATTATAAATATTCATTTGTTTATTGATTGTTATTGACCTCGATCGCCGGGTAAGACAGACTTCGAATTGCTCTAGTGATCATGAATATTTTCAGAAAACTATATTACCTACTGAAATTCATTTCGGCGACAGCGCCTCTTTCGCCCATTTTACTCACGACAAGTGTTAAGAGGGGATGGATACTTCAGCGGGTAGAGAGGCACAGCGGGGAGGGTTAGGATTTTCGCCGACAGCGCCGTCTACATTTATCCTACCCTACTAATAATTCTATCCCCACTCCGCCGCCACTTGCCGCATCTAGGTGTATAATATCTTTGGCCTGACGATGTAAAATTTCGTTGATTTTTTTTACAGTGTACTATTTATATATTGTAATGTATAAGAAAACTGAGCCAATTAGCAAGAATGACACGAGGTTGCCACTAGTGATGGGCACTGCTCGGCCTGACTGTGGTAATACCTGACCTGACCGGTAATGTCCGGTCATGACGGTTAATGTTGGTAAAACGCGGTCAGACCCAAATATCTCCAACAGGATAGTTTTTTTTATAGAAAAAAGTGGTTTAGTTGTTAGGACATCCCCTATGCTAAACTTGTACAAAAAGTTTTTCGGTTCTAAATGTTCCAGTTATTCTCAAAGTTATAAAAATGCGAAAAAGCTGAGCATAGCAGATGACACTTTTGACAGTTTCGCGCGAGTTTCGAGGGGAATTTGAAAATGACACTTTACAAATTGACAAATTACATTGAAAATCTGTTGCATTTATTATGTAATATTTTTAAAATAATATTTAGTAGTGTGCTAAGTTATTTTGAATATCATTTCACTGAATATGACACTTATACATTAGGTTAAGTACTGTGTATCGTATAGGTTATATTTCCTGAATGAAAATACTGTTTTTTTGTCTTTAAATAACATAAAATTGATAAATAATTATTATGAATTTAGAGTTATGAGTAATTTGTGTAAATAATGTATTATTTGTTATTATTTGTATTGTCATTGTTACCATTTTTAATTATAATAATTGCCTTATTGAATTTCGTCACATATAAATAATAACAAATAATAAATTATTTACACAAATTACTCATAAATCTAAATTCATAATAATTATATATCAATGTTATTTTATTTAGAGACAAAAAAACAATATTTTCACTTAGGGAATATAACCTATACGATACAAAGTACTTAACTTACTATTTAAGTGTCATATTTATTGAAATGATATTCAAAATAACTTAGCATACTACTAAATATTATTTTAAAAATATTGCTCAGTAAATGCAACAGATTTTCAATGTAATTTGTAAATTTCTAAAGTGTCATTTTCAAATTCTCCTCGAAACTCGCGCGAAACTGTAAAAAATGTCGTCTGCTATGCTCAGCTTTTTGGAATTTTTATTCCTTTGAGAATAACTGGAACATTTAGTTCCTGAAATTTTGGAATGAGCGAAAAATTAATTTGGTTCAAGATTCATCTTATGCAAAAAGGTTAAAAGAAGCTGTAGCCGAATTCTCCTCAAAACATATTTAACCCTTAAAGTGCATTGTGGGTGTTAGACACCCCAAGCAATTTTCAAACTCTTATAAACCATACTTAATTCGAAAAAATTTAGTAAGTGTCGATATCTATCTTTATTTGGATACACTAACTGTAAGTTAAGTCGTTTAGCATTCTGCGTCATGCGTCAGTCTAAGCTGCTGAAAGTGAAGGAAAAAAAGTCGTGGGGTGTCCGACACCCAGTGTGTAGGAATTTTGAAGCGAATTTTTTTTCTCAATTTTATTGACTTTTGTTTACTTTCTAATTAACTGTTGAGTTGTTATGAAAGAAAACTATGCAAGGTGTGCACTGTGCAACAGACGCAACAAGGACAGAAAAACTAAATCTCGTTGCGTCTCTTGCCTGCGTCCGATGTGCAATGATCACCGCGTAGGTGTTTGCACAGACTGTGGATGTGTCGAATAAAACATTATTGTTTAACTACATTTAATTATGTTTTCTCTCAATTTCCTGTATTTTTATAGTATTACATGTCAAAGTTCCTCAAATTTTATAATAATAAATCGATTTAAAAGCAAAAAATCTGTTTCATCATTTTATCATAAAATTTAATTTTCAACTATGCAAATAAATATCTTTTTTGAAAGCACCCATGTTGCAATATTTTATAAATAAAAGTAAACTATTACAAGAGTGTAGTCATAAATTTTCAGTTTTAAATAATTAAAATTGCGTGAGTTATGAATTTTTAAGTAAAAAATCCCATTTTTTCGCTATTTTTCAATAATTTTTTTAACAAACTTGAAATAAATAAATAAATGGCTATAACAGCAACTGTACATTATAAAAGATACCTTAAAATATTGTTGTGACGAAATATTCAATAGGGTTTGAACAATACACGATTAAATGCGCTGGGGTGTTGAACACCCACTATGCACTTTACCGTGATTTTTACCATGTATGCACTTTAAGGGTTTATAGTTCTCCATTTCGATATGTTATCTCCTTTATAAATGAAATTTAATTTATTCACGTTCTTGTTGTATATATATAGTTTTTGTTTATATATGCTGTATATAGAATGTTGTATAGTATATATACATACATACATAGATTAGCAGTTCGAACTCGAAAGTTCATTGCCTCACTACCCGATTTGGGTAGTGTTTCTAGTTGGATATTTACTACCAATGTGGGCCCACCACACCCACGATTGTATAGTATATATATGCCAACGGCGATACCACGCTGGAAACACCAGTTCTCGTAAGATCACTGAAGTTAAGCATTGTTGGGCGCGGTTAGTACTTGGGTGGGTAACCGTTCAGGAATACCTGCGTGCTGTTGGCCCGTCGTGGGTGTGGTGGGCCCACATTGGTAGTAAATATCCACCTAGAAACACTACCCGAATCGGGTAGTGAGGCAATGAACTTTCGAGTTCGAACTGCTAATCAATGTATGTATGTATATATATATATATTCGGTTTCGGTTTCGATTCTTTTGGAATAGAACCGAAGGGCCTATGACAAAGCCATCGAACGCGTCCTCCGGTTGCGGATAGAGGGTTCCTGTATCAAGAGTTTCTGCTGAATATGGTTACAATAATTAATAAGCAGTCGCGGACAATTGTCCAGGGATGGTCCCAAACGAATAACTCCTAAGCGAAGGCGTAACAACCGTGCCGAAAGCTGAATGGCACCTGGGTTAGGTGTCTCAAACGGTGACTCTGGGATACCGGGCGACCTCTCAGAGTATCAGCCTTATCCTTGCACACGGGGCTCTACAAGGACGGACTAACCCTTTCCCTAGCTGCTCGTGGGAACAACAATGAAACCACCAAAACACCAAAATGTTGTAGATGCGGTTCAAGACAATCGAACGCGCAGAGCACCCGACAATGGGTCGGCAAACAATGCCGATAAGCCTAGAGTTCGGGGTGCTGAAAATAATTTAGATGGAAACACGACGACGAACCGGCGAAACGCCCACATTCAGTGGACGGATCAACTCAAGGATGACTTATTAGACTGCTACGATGCCAGCATTATCCCTGTTCACCGAGGCTTTATGGCGCGTATGCACACTCTGTGGTGCCAGAAACACCCAGAGCTTCAGCACGTTTCGCATCAGTATTTGCGAAATCAAGCCGACTAACTCCGGAAAAACGGATATGTACGCGGTGCGCTTCCCCAACCACTGCTTTATGAAGCTGCAGACGAAGATGAGGAAGCGACATTGAGACCAACCGCAGAAAGCAGGCACCTTCTGAGAGATGATCGCAATTTCATTACTAGAAGGAACATTAACATGCAAGTTCCTCCTAAGCCCCAAAATCTGGCTGAAATGGATGCCTTCCTTCGTGGAGATATCTCGCAAGAGTCCGACCTCTGGAACATCAATTGCTCAGTTTATGGTGCTGCGAGAACTTTGGCTGATTCAAATCGAAGGCTGAAACCAACGATGGATCAAAAGACCAAAAGACACTTGCATCAACTGAACAAGAAGATTGGATGGGCAAGACAGAATGCGTCCCGTGTTCAATGTGTGATTGACTACATAACATCTGGTAGACCGTTTACGGATAGGGTTCGAAAGTTCGCCCAAGAACTAAGGATCTTGAATCACACACTAAACAAGTCAAAGCTGCTGACAATCAAGCAGCATATTGTTGACAAAATACGGCTGTTATCTGACGCAAGGAGGAGAATACAGAAGAGGGAGAGATGGATCAGGGAGAATCAACAGTTTCTCGCTGACCCATCGCGCCTCTTCAGCGATCTACCTGTTTCTGTAAAAAATCCACCCAAGCCCAAGGAGGTAGAGACTTTTTGGAGAGAGGTGTACAAGATCCCGAAAACACTGGAGTTGAAAGAAGATACTGAAAATATGATCCGCTTCAAGGAGTTTTGTGACAACCTCATAAAATCTGAGGAGGAATGTCCATCAATCACTGCCGAAGAGGTGAAAAAAGCACTTAGAGGCACGAAGAACTTTTCCGCTGCTGGACCAGATTGTATCAAGAACTTTTGGTGGAAGAAGTTTAATTTTACACACCAACATTTGGCCCGCATATTCACCTCATATTTAAAGTCGGAGACGCCCATTCCGCAGTGGCTGGTGTTAGGACGTACTATACTCCTGCCAAAAAAAGGCAACTTGTCCAACCCAGAGAATTACAGGCCAATAACTTGTTTGAACACGCTGTATAAGATCTTTACAGCTGTCCTCAACAACAGGATTGTTCGACGAATTGAGCCTGTATGGCGAGAGATGTACGAACAACGTGGCTCGAAAAAACGTGTAGCAGGCTATCGAGAGAACCTGCTAATTGACAGGTGTGTCTGTAAAGACGCTGCAGCCCATCAGCGCGTCCTGTCAATGGCCTGGATTGACTACCGGAAAGCTTTTGATTCAACCTCTCATAGACTTATCATCTGTCTGTTGGAAAGCTTGAAGGTACATCCACACATAGTGAGATGCATAGAGAGATTGATGCCTCTTTGGAAAACTAGATTTACTATCTCATCTGGAAATTATCGTGTGACAACGAACAACGTCACCTTCCAGAGGGGCGTCTTTCAAGGTGATACCATGAGCCCTTTGCTTTTTTGCATCACACTTTTGCCTCTATCACTCGCACTACGAAATTCTCCTGGATACCTCTGTGGCGACAATAATCAGCGCGAGCATAAGGTCACTCATGTATTTTATATGGATGACCTGAAGATCTATGCCTCTGGTAGAAGCAAACTTCAAACTGCTATAAATATTGTCAAGAACTACACAGGAGAGATTGGGATGGACTTTGGCTTGGACAAGTGTGCCAAAATTTATCTGAAGAAAGGAAAGATTACTGGCGTTCCCAAGGACCCTGAGCTTGTGGATATAAGTGTTATCAGACATCTTAATACTGGAGAGACCTATACATACCTGGGCGTGCCTCAAAACCGCATTCAGGACGTAACATCAGTGAAGGAGTCTCTCCGAAGCAGATACAAGCATCTTCTTCGACAGATTTGGTCTTCCAATCTGTCGGCGTTGAACAAGGTATCTGCGACTAACATGCTTGCCGTCCCGGTTCTACTCTACTCGTTTGGGGTAGTTCAATGGACGAAGAACGAGCTTAAGGCCCTTGATGTCATTACACGTAAGATCATGCATATGCATAAAAGCTTGCATATCAATTCGTCAGTTCCGCGATTATATATTTCACGCCGTCAAGGTGGACGCGGACTTCTGAATCTCCAGTGTCTTCATAACCGGATTGTTCTAAGTACAGCTTACATCGTTGCGAATGGCAGAGATCCTCTCCTAAAGATGGTCAGGAACCACGAGATGATTGGCGAAGGAGCGTTCCTTTACAAAGCCGCGGAGCAAGCGGCCGAGACCCTTGGCCTGAATTTTAACATCAGAAGTGAGGAAAGTGCATTACTTCATCTAGATGCTTCACTTCTAAAAACCAAAGTGAAGAAAGCAGAGGTTGAAAGTTTTCACCAAGAGCTACTCGACAAGAAAATGCACGGAAACTTTCACAGAAATGTAGAAAAACAGTCCTTGTCTAAGGAGCAAACTTTTGCTTTCCTCAAATCATCAGGGCTTGATTCAGGTACAGAGGGTTTTATTTTCGCATGCCAGGACGGTGTCATTTCCACCTTAGCATACCGTGAGCGCATTTTATGTCAAGAAGTTCCCAGTGATAGGTGCAGAGCGTGTCATGCACACGCTGAGTACCTAGAACACATACTATCAGGGTGTCCAACCCACGCGGGAACGTCGTATATCTATAGACATAATGCGGCCCTAAGAGTGCTTTATTACCATCTTTGTCGCTCTTACGGTGTTGGCCGCGACCCTGCCCTGCCGAATGCTCCAAGGGAGATAGAGTCGATTGTCCGAAACGAGAAGTGCCAAATTTTCTGGAACTACGATTTACGGGCAGCAGTCTCCGTTGCGCACTCGAGGCCTGACATTGTTCTCCAAGACTTCGAGAAACGAACTATATTCGTGATAGAATTCTCGGCTCCGTCCGAATACAACATCACTGCAAAGGAGAAAGAAAAAGAGGAGAGGTATCAAGACCTTAAAAGTGAGCTACAACGACTTTACCCAAAATATTCGGTACAAGTAATTGTCCTTGTGATAGGTGCTCTCGGAGGTGCGAAAATATCACTGGTTCGTAACCTTAAAGCCATACCCGCGTGCCAAAAATATGCCAAGGCACTTGCAAGATGGATGCAGAAAGCTGTCATCCTTGGGTCGCTTTATGTCCTCAAGACACACGAGGGTTTCGCCGGCCTGTCGTTGTGATTTCGTCGTTGCCTATGACCACCCATCTCACGGTTGTGAGGCGTGGCCATATGTGTGATTTACCGCGGTGCTACTGGCGGCTATTGACATTTTTTGGTTGGCAGTTTCTCTTAGTGGAACCCTGCGGTGGTTGTTTAACTTTTTTTTAAATTATATATATATATATACTAATGGGACTTGCATGTTGGTGGCGGACGTGAGAACGTGTTTAGTGACAGGTGGTGAGAGGATTTTACGGAATCTGTGTGGAAGGTGTGAGTGGAGTGTGAGGGTGGAAGCCGAGGAGGTGAGTAGGGGTGTGTGGGGTGAATTGGGGAGATAAAAAGCAGGTTTCAGCGTGGGTGTGAGGTGGTATTTAGTTAGATAGGGAAAGTGAGGTTAGGTTGGCATGTAATCGGGGGAGCTCGTGGTCAGGAGCCTTGGGCTTTCAAGGGGTCAAGGGTGGTTCTCGCAGAGTTAGGGAATCTTAAGGGAGAGAAAGGGGTATCTGCAGGGACTGTGAGGAATTGAAAAAAAAGAAAAAGAATAGGGAAATAAAAGCAAAATTTGGTGGCGAAGGACGCCAACATTCTGCAGAGACATCTGTCGGTTGCGGAAGGTACTGCATGGAGAGGTCCCAGTTACCGGCGGCAGAGCAGGAGGTCGGCAGCGAGAATACTGGCAGTGCTGGTAGTGAAACTGACGGGGAGGGAATTTTTAACAAGCCACGACGGCCAACAGCGCGTGGCCCGGTGTCGAGCGGTGCGTCCGGGAGAGGGAGAAAGCGGAACGGTGGGAAAGAAGGAAGCGAGAAGGTAAGGGAAAGGGAGACTAGCGCAAGTGACGGGGAGGATCTCCTGAAGAGGAAGAGAGACAGCCAAGAGAGTCCGGATGGAGAAAAAGGAGAAGGCAGACAGGAGAAATAATATCGTGATAAGAGGGTTGAAGATGAAGAGCGGGGAAGAAAGGGAGGGCGTGGAAGCGCTGCTACAAAGCATAGGGTGGGATAAAGGCAGAGTAGGGAAAGTTAAGTTGGAGGGGATAAAGGAGAAACAAGTGGCGGTTGTGAAGTTGGAGAGCTGGGAAGAAAAGTTGGGGGTAATGCGAAATAAAAATAGGATAAAGGATAAGGAAGACTTCATCGATCACGATTTGACGAGAAAGGAAAGGGATGTACAGAGAATGCTGTACGACAGGGCTAGGAGGGAGAGGAGTGAAGGGAGATCGGCGAAGGTAGGATATCGGAAAATAAAAATAGACGAGAAAATGTGGGTGTGGGATGAGGAGAAAGAAGTGTTGAAGGAAGTGCAGGGGAATTTGTTTCGTAGGGAGTAGGGGGGTGGGGGTAATGCAGGGTAGAGGAGTTGTGAAGGTGCTTTACTGGAACGTAGCAGGGGTAAAGAAGAAGGATGAGGAGTTCTGGAGGTATATCCAGGAATTTGATGTGGTAGGACTGGTAGAGACGTGGGTGGAAAGAAAGGAATGGGATAGAATAAAGCCAAAGCTGCCAAGGGGGCATAGGTGGAGACTCCAGGAGGCGGTCAGAGTGAAGAAGAAGGGAAGGGCTAGGGATGGAAAGAATTAAAGAAAGGGTGGAAGACCTGTTAGGTGAATGAGAGGAAGGTATTGTGGTACTGGATGGGGACTTTAACGCGAGGATGGGGAGGGAAGGGGGCCTTTAGCGGGAAGGGGAGAGCTTCGAAAGGACTTCGAAGGATAGGTTAATAAATAAGGAGGGGGAGATTACAAGGGACTGGATGGAGGATAGAGGCTGGGCGGTGGCAAATGGTATGGCAACTGGGGACGAAGAGGGAGAATAAACATATGTAGGTAAGGTCGTGGTATCGGTGATAGACTATGTAGTCAGGAATATGCAAGGGTGGGAGGAGATGGAGAGATTCGCAGTAGAAGGGAGGGTAGGATCAGACCATCAGCCATTAGGGTTGTGGATAAGGGGTGAGAACGGCGAAAGGCAAGGTGGGGAAGAAGCTTCGACGGGGGAGAGGGTTAGCTGGACGAGGGAGGCGATAGAGAAGTATCAGGAGCAGTTAGGGTTGGTACGCTTCGAAGGGGAGACGGTGGAAGAGATATGGGATGATTTAAAAGAGAAAGTGAAAGGGGGCGTGCAAAAGAAGGTATTCAAAAAGACGAAAAAAGGAATGGTGAAGCCGTGGTGGAATAGGGAATGTAAAAAGATGAAAAGCAAGGTGAAGAGGAAGTATAAGAAGTGGAAAGAGGGGACTGCGAAATGGGAGGAGTACGTAGAAATGAGGAAGGGGTTTAGATTGATGTGTAAGAAGAAAGAACAGGAAAAGGAGAAAGAGCTGGAGGAGGAGTTAGGAAATGTTAAGACAGAAGGGGACGTCTGGATGATAATAAATAGGTTCAGGAAGCGTAGAGTAGGGATAAGCGAGAAGACAGGCAGTGAGGAGTGGAGGGAGTTTTTTGAAGAATCATTTCAGGACTCAGATTCAAGGAAGAGAGATTATGGGAGTAGAAGGACGGGGGAGGCAGAGATCGAGAAGTTGAATGACGAGGAGATAGAGAAACAGATCAGGAAGTTAAGAAGGTCAAAATCAGCAGGGCTGGATGGGCTAGAGAACGAAGCATGGCTGTTTAGTACACAAGAGGTTAGGGAGAGGCTGAAGGAGGTAGTGAAGAAAGTATGGAGGGGGGAGGGATTCCCACGAGGGTGGAGAGAAGGGTTAATAGTGCCTCTGTATAAGAAAGGAGATAGGGATACGCAGGAAAATTATAGGGGGATTACGCTAATGAATACGGCGTATAAAGTATACGCGATGGTAGTAGCGGAGAGGCTGCGGAAGGATGTCGAGGGGAAAGGAATATTGCCAGAGACGCAGGCGGGCTTTAGGGCAGGTAGGAGTACTACCGACAATATCTACGTTCTGCAGCACGTGGTGGATAGAGAATTAGCGAAGAAGGGGTCGAGAATGTACGCGTTTTTTGTGGATCTCAAAGGCGTGTTTCCGTCGGTGGATAGGGGGAGGTTGTGGGAGGCGATGGAGGAGAGGGGAGTGGAGAGAGGCCTGATCGAGAGGGTAAGGGAGACATATGAAGAGACCAAAGATAAGCTAAGAGGATGACAGGGGATTTCGGACGGATTCTGGATGGATAGGGGGTTAAGACAAGGGTGTCCGCTTAGCCCAGCGCTTTTTGCGATTTTAATTGCGGAAATGGAAAGTAAGCTGGAGGTCGGAGTGGTAGGAGGAGTCAGGATAGCAGGGTTTAGAATTTGTTCGCTAGCGTATGCAGATGACATAGTGTTGTTGGCAAAAAGCGAGGAGGCCTTAAAGGAAATGATGAAGAGGTTGAG
>CAKNYM010042810.1:39870-49981 GCA_932195095.1 Andricus curvator | reverse complement strand
TCGCTAGAGAGATTGATCAGCAACCTGGGTCGGAGCAGTGTTGCGGAGTAAACGTGTCATTTAAATAAATAACACGAGAATTCCAGATCAATCTAAAATATATATACCTAACACTTATATACCTATCCACCTCATACCTATATTCCTACCTACCTTATACCTATATACCCATATGCACACTACTTTTCTCCAACCGAGCAAGTCACGCCTACCCCGAAAGGGAAATGGCTTAATGGTATAATAATCCGCTCTAGCTTGTATTATCCATTGTAGGGAGGTTTCCCCTATGAGGTTTTCTTTACAAGTTTACAATGTAAGTATCGAATTTTAATATCCATGTTAACGCTGCTGATTTCAAAATTCTGAAAATCAACGAAATTGTCTACTATAAAAAAATTAATTCATACTTAAGATTCAAATATAGAGAGCTATTTTGTTTGCAGAATTAAATTATCTGTTCAATCAAAATCGTATGCTTGTCTAATCAACTTTTTAACTTTTTCGAACGAATATAATAATTTTTGAGTACCTAAACATTTTGAACCTTAAGTTTGTTCTATTTATGGTAAAAGTTGGTCTATATAGTTAACAATGAACTAATTAACAAAAAGTAACAAATGTAAGTATATTTACAATATTTACATGCCAATATTAAAATTAACTTTGGTCGCTTGTAAGTACGGTGGTATGTTTAAACTTGACGCATTTTAATAATTTTATCCTATTTTTTTATTTAAGGGGAGGTACCACATTCTTTACATTATATGAAATCATTTCAAATGACCAAAAAGATGAAAAAAAAAACAATGGTACAAATTATGATTAAAAAATTACAATTGCAATCAGTGAAAAAATGACAGTTGCCTCCCCTAAAACCTATGCTAAACAAATCCAAATTTACAAGATTTTTTAGTTTTTAGTCCGAATAGGAACTAAATTTCTACAGATGTCCTATTTATTTTTTCTCGAAAGTGTTTATAAGATTTATGTATTTTTAGGACAAAAGTACTCGTACGAATTTGGAGAAAAATTAAAAGGAATTTTTCAAGTACTTTTGTGCCAAAAAAGTTCCAAAACGTCCTATTAAAATAGGACGAAAATACCGATGAAGTTGAAAAACAAATTATGCCTTGGAAAAATTTTGTTCAGAAAATGCACTAGTAAAGCCATATTTAATTTTTTTAATTTTAATTTTTACCAGTTCTGATAGGATGGATGTTCTTGTAAAAATTTCAAGAAAAAGAAAGTGGGACTTGATTTGGATCTTGTTGTGATTCCAATGGGACTTTTTTTACCTAGGCCAGCACGACTTTCTCACTAGGGTCGTTCCAAAAAGGCAAAGTTCGAATTTCGTTTGGGGAAATGGCATATTTGGCGAGGTTCTCAAAAAATGAATACGTATTTTTTTCGATCGCACAATATTGTATGATGAAATGGGACTTTTCTCCCATGTTATTCTCATGGGAAAATAGAGGATCTAGGCGGCACCATCCAATATTGCCCTGATCGAAAAAAATAGATACACATTTTTTTTAAACCTCACAAAATGACCTATTATCCCCAAACACGAATTTCGAAATTTGCCTCTTTTGAACCACACTGTACCTTATGATAGGAATAAATTTAAGGTTTATCGCTTTAATACGTACAAAAATAAGAAAATAATACACTTTTAATGAATAATTACACTACATGCGGAAATGATATATACGTCTGATTTTTGAGCTGTTAAAGTCCCTTAATTTTTTATGATACACTCAACTCCCCATATAAGAACCCCCGGTTCACGATGAGAGGATGAGAGGAGTCGCAGGGCCGAAATAGAGGTCGTGCTCAGTCAAGCGTGACAAGCAGGTCGAGGGCCGCACTCTCAGCGCGTTAATTCAATCAGGTTGCATCATGCATCCATATACAAAAGAAATTATTCATGCGGCCTTGCCTGTTTACGTTTTAATACCCGCGATTAAGGATCAAGGCCACTGCATGCCATGCCCAAAACTGTTCTTATATAGGAAATTGAGTTTATTAACATGAAAACTTTTTCTTTATCATACCGCGAAAGGTAATAAAATTCTACCTGTAAGAAGCCCGAGTTAAAGGCAAAATGTAAATTTGATAAAAAGATATTAAAAAAAAAGTTAAAGTGGCAAAATGAAAAAATGCGTAAATACTTATAAAATTAAAAAGGAAGTCATTATTTATCATATTTTAATAAATTGTAGTAATATTTCAAAAAATATTGTTTAGAATTTTTAAAATATAATTTGGCGAGTACAATCATTATTTGAAATGTTGGGACTTCTTTGCACCAACTTTCACCTTAGGGGGCTTAGGCTATAATCTGGGGATAAGTTTCTAAAAATATATGAATAATTGAGCAAAATACTATTATGGAGATTAGGATAGCCCAAGAAAACAAAAGTTTCGAATTTCTTTGACGCACCCCTCCCCCATTTTGTTAGGTTTCTAAAAAAACGGAATATGTATTTAAAATTTTTTTTTGTATGTTAATATGAAACCTACCTTCTGAAAGTTTCCCATAAGAATAGCATGGAGAAAAAAACACATTTTCATAAATTCCGTCAAAAACATGAAAATGTATACCGGGTGTCCAAAAAGTCCCGGGACGGCTGAATATTTCCTCAGGTAACATATTTTTCAGGGCGGTCAAGGTCATTCTTGAAGGAACTTTCAACAAGGAATTCAATAGTGACCTTTATTTTGATCTTGACCATGACCTTCACGGTCATTTCAAGGTCAAATTCATTTTTTTAAATGGGAACCTCTATTTTTGACCCCGGGAACTGAGAGAGCGGAAAATGTTACGTCCAGATATGACCTGGACAAATCGAAAATTTGACCTGGAAAGGTCAGGGCAAGGTCAAACAACGTGCAGCAGGATGACTCGACTGGCATGCATTTTTGAAGAAAATGTCCTGGTGAAGGTTCTGGTCATAGACAAGGTCAAAGTCACCAATCGATTGAGAGTATAAAATGCTACAACTCTTGCGTTGAACATTTTCTTCATAAATGCATGCTGGTCGAGTCATCCTGCTGTACGTTGTTTGATCTTGCGAGGTCAAATTTTCGATTTGTCAAGGTCATATCTGGACGTAAAATTTTCCGCTCTCTCAGTTCCCGGGGTCAAAAATAGAGGTTCCCATTTTAAAAAATCAATTTGACCTTGAAATGAACGTGAAGGTCATGGTCAAGATCAAAATAAAGGTCACCATTGAATTCCTTGTTAAAAGTTCCTTCAAGAATGACCTTGACCGCCCTGAAAAATATCTTACCTGAGGAAATATTCAGCCGTCCCGGGACTTTGTGGACACTCTGTATAATGGCTATACTTTAATGATCTCATGAAAACTCTTCAAGGAATGCGACTCTGTAATTAATTTTTAATTTCAAACTCCCTGAACTACCCCATGTAAGTACATACGGATTTTTCGGAATATTGCCCTTCATTATTTATTAATTTTTTTTCAAGTTTTTTTATTCTTTTTTTTTTCGTAGATCCTCATGAAAAAATAAATTACAAGATTTTATGTATTTTTTAATTAATTTTCAATCGTTTAAAAATTTGTTGTTTATTTGAACAATTTTATTTGCATAGAATATCGCGAATGAAGGGTATTTTTAATTTAAATTGTTTGCTTATTGTTTAAACAATTTATTTTTGCTTAAATCCAACTTTTTTACGGAAGAAGCTAGAAAATCGTACGTTTTTGCTAGTTTCTTAAGAAGTATCACATTTTTAGCATAAATATTACTTTTTCCGAATTGCTTGATATTGTTTAAACAATTTTCATTTGTTCAAACCATTTATTATCTTGTAATATCGCGAATTAATGGTATTTTCTGCATTATATGACCTAATTAATAAATGTGAACACCTATTTCTAAACATATTCGTTATTTTCAATTGTTTTTATGTATGTAAAAATTTTCTTTGAAAGTAATAGCCAGATATCACGATTATATTAAAAGCAAATTTTTGCATACATAAGAGCAATTAAAAATAAAGAATATGTTCAAAAAGTAGGTGTTCACATTTATTAATTAGACCATAGCATTCAGAAAATACCACTAATTTTCGATATTGTAAGATAATAATTTTTTCAAACAAATAAAAATTGTTTCAACAATTAACAGTAGGTTAAGAAATCTAGGAATTAGGAGAAAGTATTGGATCTTATTGACATAATAGCAACAAAAAAACGTTTCCCTACCTTTTTTTTGTCAAAACTTGAATTTAAATAATTAAAAATTGTTTAAAGAATGAATATACAACTAAATGAAATAATTAACGCTTTACATTCATAAATTAAACCAAGGCATTCAGAAAATGCCATTAATTCGTGATATAACAAGGTTTAATAAAATATTTGAACAAATGAAAATTGTTTCAAAAATATTAATATTATTGTTTAAAAACTACTCTTTTTAAATTTAAATTCAATTTAAATTAATTAATTAATTAATCTTGTAATTTATTTGTTCATGACGATCTATGAAAAAAAATTTTTTAAGTAATAATTAAGGGTAATATTCCGAAAAATCCTTATCGCACTTGTATGGGATAGTTTTTGGGGCACCATGAAAGGGGATCAGGGGCGTTGAAATTCAAAATTAATGATGGATTCGCATTCCTGGAAGAGTTTTCATGAGATCATTAAAGTATAGCCTATATTTCATTATACATTTTCATGTTTTGAACGGAATTGACAAAAATATATGTTTTTTTCCCATGTTATTTTTATGAAAAGCTTCAGGGGCTGGTGGCACCTGCTAATAATAAAATAAAAAAAAAGACAAGCATTCAATTTTTTTGTGAACATAATAAAATTGGGGGGGGGGGGGGGGGATGCCGTCAAAGAAATTCGAAACTTTTGTTTTTTGGGCCACCCTAATGCAGATGTACCCTTACAATGAGCCCAAGAACTTCACAAAATTTCAATTATTTCCAGAGTTCTTTTAATTAAAAAAAAAAAAACTAGAAATTTCACTTTTCTTGCATTATCTTTTTATTAAATTGACAATTTGCCTTCAACTTTAGCTTATCTATTATTAAAATTAAGGCACTTTCCACTGAGAGAAAATAAGTTATGGTTATTACGGTTGTGATTACTAAAAAAGTCGTTAATGTAACAAAACAATTTACTTGGCTCAAACAAGCATTTTTGTAAAGTATTGTTTATAACTTGTAAAGAATTTGGTTGCTCGTACCAAACACGTGACCGCGCATGCGCGGACGCTCTAAGTCCCACTTTTCAATATGGCTGATTTCAGCTGATATGCCAGAGAAAACAACGTACTGTCGTTTTGATCTGTGAGGTTTTTAAAATTAGTTTTAGAAAAATAAAGTTGTATTGTATCGGACTAGTGTTATAGTTAGATTCTTATTATAGAAAGTGATTTTCCTCGATTTGACTTTAGAATTTAGGACTATGAACATAGCTTCTTTATTTTATTTTACAAAATAAAACCAAATATTCCTTATTTGAACAAAAATCTAAAAGGAGAGAAAATCCGTTGATTGAATAAAATGCATGTGATTTGAAGAGAACTCTTTCGGTTAATCACAATTTCGTCTATAATCATTAATTATCCTGACGAAATTTAATTGTGATTAATTAAGCGAATTCAAAATACAAATCTTCCGTCAACAAAACCATATTTTTAATTCAACCAAATAATTATATTGCTTTAAAAATATATATTTACTCTCTACAAAATATATTTGTTCAACTAATAAAATATTTTGTTGCACCTACAAGCAAATCTGGTTCCATGTACCAAACACGCGACCACGCATGCGCAGACGCCCGAAGCCCCAGTCTTCAATATGGCTGATTTCAGCTGATATGCCAGAAAAAGCAACTTATTCTTGTTTTGATCTGTAAGGTTTCTTAAAGTAGTTTAAAAAAATAAAGTTTTATTGTGTCTCACTAGTGTTATATAGTTATATTCTTATTATAGAAAGTGATACTGGTGATAGTGATTTTCCTCGGTTTGACTTCAGAATTTAGGATTACGAGCATGGCTTTTTTATTTTGCTTTATAAAATAAAACCAAATGTTTCTTATTTAAACATAAATCTAGAAAAAAAGTAAATGCGTTGATTTTTTCGGGTAATCCCAATTTCGTCTATATAATCATTGCGATTATCTTGATGAAATTTTCCCTCAACAAACCCTATGGTTAATTCAACCAAATAATTATATTGCTTTTACAAAAATATGGTTAATTTCCACCGAATATATTTGTTCAATCAATAAAATATTTTGTTGTGCCCACAAGCAAATCTGGTTTCTCGTCCCAAACACGCGACCGTGCATGCGCAGACGTCCGTAGCCACAGTTTTCAATATAGCTGAGTTCAGCTGATATGCCAGAGAAAGCAAAGTATTGTCGTTTTTATCTGTGAGGATTTTAAAGTTGTTTAAAAAAAAATTGATCGTGTCTGACCAAACTTTTTAGTGGAATCAACCAAACGGTTTAATAAAATAATTTGGTTGGCTCATCCAAACGGTTTTGTTGCTTCCATAGCAACCAAAAAATTTGGTTGGGACAACTAAACTTTTGTTTGGCCAACAAAAATTTGTTCTCAGTGGTAGCAACTGCTCAAAAAACAGGCGTATGGATAATTTCCGACGGTAGTATAGATGAAGTGAAGAATCTACAAATGGATCGATGAAAATGGAAGTTTTACGGTAATTTATGCCGATTTTATCGATGACTTTTTCTTGTGATCCTCTTTTTTTTTGGCTCAGAATAAATATTTCAGCAGTCACGATCGTGAATGAGAAAGGTGTCACGATAAAGAGAACTTGGAGTTCGGTGCATCATGGTGACGTAGGAACTCCCCGATGCTTGTGTGACTGTGGGATTGGGGGTGGGTGTCAAAAGTGGCGTACCCTGAAGACTAATAGCCAGAGGAAGTGTACTTGGGCCACATATATTCATCGCACCTCTAGTCCCTTCAGTTACCGAGCGATATCTGGCCAATCTTCCTGACCTGAAATTACACAAACACTATGGTAATTCAATTAAATCCACTTTAGAATAGAATGTAATTTCATTTTCCTCCTTCACACACATCCTGCAGGGTTTAATTAAAGAATAATAAAAATATTCCCAAGATAAATAAGCTCATGGGTTTTTAACAAGCTGAACTCAGTTTTATATTTTATACAAATCTTTTTAGCGACTTTGAAATTGAAAGAGAGCTTTTTAATTTTAACTCATATTATCCTTAAAACTCAGTGGGGAGATTATATTGACCCTCGGTGGAAATAATTGTTTAGAATGTTGGATTTTAATTTTGGCTTTAGGGTCAGAATAAATACTTCAATTAATTCTTAATTGAACCAAAAGTTTCGGCGCACAATGGTGGCCCTCATCAGTGGTTAATTTTTATTCTGGAAAAGACAGTTACAAAAAATATTTATAAGGGACGCAGTGTAAGAATGTAGTTTAAATATGAAAATTATTTCAAAGTTGGTTTAGTACAGTCTTGAAAGTATTTATTCTGACCCTAAAGCCAAAATTAACATCCAACATTATAAACAATTATCATCTTTAAAATTTAAAATTTTTGGCTTTAAAATTCTGTAGCTTTGAATTTGCAAATTTATTCACTCATAGTTGCAGAAAAAAATATGCATCAAGGAAAAGTCAGGGAATTTTATTGGTCAGAAAAAGTCAGAGATAAACAAAATAATTGTAAAGAATATTTTGAACAAGTCACGGAATTTCTGTAAGAAGCACATAAAGGAACTATAGTTAATTTTGAAAATGAAAATAATACTTTAGTCACTTTCTCTCAATAAAATAACCGATGGGCTAGCCACTATTGAAATCAGATCTACCTATTTCTAAATTTTCTTAAATTCTTCTGAAATATTTCAGGGTATTTTTAACTATTCTAAAGAATGTTTATAATAGATTTCAATTTAAAGGTATTCCAAAGGATTTTAAACATTTTAGGGTATTTTTAAAAATTCCAAATGCATTTTCAAGAGCTTTAAAAAGTTTCAAGGGATTTCAAAGAATTTAAAATATTTTAGGGTATGTATACAAATTCCAATAAATCTTCAAGAACTTTAACAATTTTCATGGAATTTCATCAGATTTGAAAGGATTAGAAATATTTTAGGACATTTAAAAAGATTCCAAGAAATTTTTAGTTGATTTCAGTAATTTCATGGGATTTCAAAGGATTTAAAATACTTCAGGGTATTTTAAAAGATTCTAAGGCATTTTCAAGAGCTTTACAAATTTGCAGGGATATCAAAGGATTTGAAATATTTTAGAGTGCTTATGAAAATTCAAAATTCCAATGAATTTTCAAAAGCTTTAAAAATTTTAAAAGGATTTCAAAAGATTTTAAAGGATTTGGAATATTCTAGCATATTTCCAAATATTTCAAAGAATTTTCAGTTGATTTCAGTACTTTAATGGGATTTCAAAGAATTTAAATATTCTAGGATATTTAAAAAGATTCCAAGGCATTTTCATGAGCTTTAAAAAGTTTCAAGGTATTTCAAAAGATTTCAAAAGAATTACAATATTTTAGGGAATTTTAAAAGATCCCAAGGAATTTCTAATGGATTCCAATAATTTGAAGGGATTTCAAAGGATTCGAAATATTTTAGGAAATTTAAAAAGATTTAATTTTCAAGAGATTCACTAAATTTCAAGGGATTTCCAAGGATTTGAAATATTTTGGGGTGTTTTCAACATATTGAAGGAATTTTACAAGAGTTTTTAAAGATTTTAATAATTTAAAGTGATTCCAAAGGATTTGAAAGGTTTTAGAGCATTTTTCAAAATGATAAAGAAATTTCAAGAGGATTTAAGGGAGTTTAAAAGCTATTATGGTATTTTAATAAGTTTTCAGGATTTGAAAGAATTTATTTTAAAGATTTGAAGAGATTTCTATTGCATTTTTTTTGCAATTTGAATTCATTTGGGTGTTTTGCAACTCACCTCCATTTTTTATGAGTTTTATCAACTTTTTCTCATTTCCCTTAAATTATTCTAAATTCACTACAATTTTACTGAAATCAATGGATTTATTTTATTATTTTTTAAATTTATTTGAATTCCTTTAAATTTAAATTGAATTGGTTTGAAGTCTTATGAATCGAATTCTTTTAAATTTAAAAGAACCTTAGTGACCATAATGCGCATTAATCACATTTAGTCACTTTTTGGGTTAGAAATTTGTCACTTTTTCGGTTAATTAGGTGACTTTTTACCTTTTTCAAGTTAAATCAGAAATAATAATTTAAAAATGTGCAAATTTAAATTAAATTTTTTTTTTGAGATACGTAATATATATATATTTTTTTTTTAAATGCATTTTTCTGTGAAGCTACTGAAGATATTTCTATGTTAGTTTTTTAAAAGGAAGATTTCTTTGAGCACTATCCAAATATGTATGTAACAATCCGTACTTCATCAAAATCCTAAAAAATGAAGGAAGAAAGAATAATGCTCTAATAAAATCCAGGATTTGATGGTCTAAATTTTCACTGATCAAAATGATTCTCCCATTTTCGCATTCTACGGACAAAATTGCATAAGAAACTGCCAATGAAACTTTTTTTATAAGGGTGGAAAGTAGCGATAATTTTGAGTTTTTTATTTTCAAAGTTCCTCTGATACTGAACAGAAAGAAAAAGTTTTATTTTTATAAAGAGGATCATGTTTTGAGTCAAAGTCATCTTTTTTTAAGATCAAAAATAGGCTGAATTTTTCCTACAGTTTTTAGGTTATTAGCTTCCCGAATATGTTGGGGAATATCTCCAAAAATGTCTCAGTGACTCTTATTTGCTTAACCCTTTGATGTATACATTTTTCTATCAAACTAATTTTACGGATATATGCACCTTAGGGGGTTTTCGGGGTCGCTGATTACGAATCCGGTGCCCGATTTACAAAATTCAAAATGGCGGATCCAATATGGCGGAAGAGTTTTCAAAAAATTAATGGATTTTCATGAAACTTGGCATCTGGGGGTTTTTGGGGTCTCTGATAACGAATCTGAAGTCAAATTCTGAAAATTCAAAATGGCGGATCCAATATGGCGGAAGAGTTTTCAA
>CAKNYM010042810.1:21390-39860 GCA_932195095.1 Andricus curvator | reverse complement strand
TAATTCATTTTCATGAAACTTGGCATCTGGGGGTTTTTGGGGTCTCTGATAACGAATCTGAAGTCAGATTTGAAAAATTCAAAATGGAAGATTCAACATGGTGGACAAATGTTGAAAAAATTGTTGGATTTTTATAAAACTTGTCACTCAAGGGTTTTTGGGGTCGCTGACTACGAACCCGGAGCCAGATTTGCAAAATTAAAAATGGCGGATCCAATATGGTGGACGAGTTTTAAAAAAATTGTTGGATTTTCATGAAACTTGGCATCTAGGAATTTTTTGGGGTTGTTAATTTCAAAAGTTAGGTTAAAATAGAAAATTTCGATTTCAATTTGGCTGTGAAAAATGTAGTCTCTAAGACCGCACGCTCTTATCGCCTTGCCTTCCTCGCTTCGCCTCGCTCGCATGTTCCTAATTTTTCGCATCGGCTCGCATTGCCAAACTCTGCTTCTGCTGATAATACCTAATACTTATCTACTATTTACAATATTTACAAATTACTTATATCTACTTCCTCTCCTATTTACAATTTTTCCTTCTCCATTCCTCTTCCTCCTTCCACTCCTTTCCACCTCTCGACTCTTGCATCACCCTTCCCACACAGTTCACAGATCCTCTTTTCCCTAGAGAACCAGAACCTATTCAAACCCTCCATGCACCTACATCTCATCCTCGCTATAAGCTCCTGACTTCCTTTCTCTCTTTTATCACATGAATATTGCGCTCTCGCCCTTGGCATAATCCACACATAGTTCCCGTTAAACCTTGACTCTCTCATTCTCTCTTCCCCTGCTGTCTTCTCCCTAACCAGCTTATTCCCCCCTCTTCCAAAAATTTCTCCTTTTACTTACACGCCCGACTCCCCGCTAGAATCCCTACACTTGTTCTCCCCGTCTCCCTCCTGACAATATAATTAGGCGTGTTCCTTGCCAACCCCAGTGTCACTTTACATACCACTCCTGTGTCCTATTTACCTCTTCACTTTCCTTCCACCCCCACACCTCTACTCCATACAATAGAACACTCATCACTAGTGATTCAAACAATTTCACTCACCTTCCAAAATCATCTGCGAATAACTTCTTTCCCAACCCCCAAACCTGCCTCATCACCAGATTTGCCCTCCTCACTCTCTCTTTTATGTGACCATCCACTCCCCCATTCCTCCAAAACAAGAAGCCATGGTACACAAACTCTTTCACCTCCTTCACCGCCTTTCCCTTCCCCTTTTACTCCCCTCCCTTATCCCTTCCCCTCCTTTTCTGAATACCATAACCTTGGACTTTTCCGCATTCAGCTGTGACCTGCTTTTATCCAGGTATCTTCTCAACCTCTTCATCATCTCCTTCAAGGCCTTCTACTCCTCCTACCACCCCGGCCTCCAGCCTACTTTCCATATCCGCAATTGAAATCGCAAAAAGCGTTGGGCTAAGTGGACACCCTTTTCTTAACCCCCTATCCATCCAGAATCCCTCCAAAATCCCCTCCCCTGCTCTTACCTTATCTTTGGTCTCTTCATATATCTCCCTTACCCTCTCAATCAGGCCTCTCTCCACTCCCCTATCCTCCATCGCCTCCCACAACCTCCCCCTATCCACCTAAGGAAACGCGCCTTTGAGATCCAAAAAAAACGCGTACACTCTAGAGCTCTTCTTCGCTAATTCCCTATCCACCACGTGCTACAGAATGTAGATATTGTCGATAGTACTCCTACCCGCCCTAAAGCCTGCTGCGTCTACGGCAATATTCCTTTACCCTCGACATCCTTCCGCAGCCTCTCCGCCACCACCATCGCGTATACTTTATACGCCGTATTCATTAGCGTAATCCCTCTATAATTTTCCTGTCTATCTCTATCTCCTTTCTTATACAGTGGCACTATTAGCTCTTCTCTCCACCCTCATGGGAATCCCTCCCCCTCCATACTTTCTTCACTACCTCCTTCAGCCTGTCCCGAACCTCTTGTGTACTAAACAGCCATGCTTCGTTATCTACCCCGTCAAGCCCTGCTACTTTTGACCTTCTTAACTTCCTTATCTGTCTCTATCCCACCACGGCTTCACGATTCCTTTCCTCTTCTTTCTAAATACCTTCTTTTGCACACACCCTTTCACCTTCTCTTTCAGATCCTCCCATATCTCTTCCACCGACTCCCCTTCAAAACGTACTTTTCCTAACTGCTCCTGATACTTCTCTATCGCCTTCCTCGTCCACGACACCCTCTCCCCTATGGACACTTTTTCCCAACCTTGCCTTCCACCACACTCCCCTCTTATCCACAGTCCTAATGGCTGATGGTCTGATTCCACCCCCCCCTCTACTGCGAACTTGTCCGTCTCCTCCCATCCTTGCATATCCATGACCACATAGTCTATCACCGATACCCCCACCTTAATTATATATGTGTATTCTCCCTCTTCGTCCCCAGTTGCAATACCATTCGCCACCGCCTAGCCTCCATCCTCCATCCAGTAACTTAGAATCTCTCCCTCCTAATTTATTATCTTATCCTTCAATTTTCTTTCGAAGCTCTCCCCTTCCCTGTAAAGGCCCACTTCCCTCCCCATCCTCGCATTAAAGTCCCCACCCAATACCACCATACCCTCCTCTCTTTCGCCTAGCAAGTCTGTCACCCTTTCTTCAATTCTTTCCATCCCATTCTTTTTGTACACTGTCACAAACTTATACGTTACACCTTCTATCTTTACTTCCCTCATTTGCACTCCCTCCCCCTCTTCCTCTCCATGAACTTTTTCCTCTAATCCCTCTCTAACCCCCGTTATAGTTACCTCAGTAGCCCTCCTTTTCTTCTTCACTCTGAGCGCGTCCTGGAGTCTCCACCTATACGCCCTTGGCAGCTTTGGCTCTATTCTATCCCATTTCTTTCTTTCTACCCAAGTCTCTACCAGTCCCACAACATCAAAATCCTGGATATACCTCCAGAACTTCTCATCCTTCTTCTTTACCCCTGCTACGTTCCCGTACAGCACTTTCACTACTACTCTACCCTGCTTTACCCCCACCCCCCTACTTCCCACGAAACAAATCCTCCTGCACTTCTTTCAACACCTCTTTCTCGTTGCCCCACACCCACATTTACTCATCTATTTTTTATTTTCCGATATCCTACCTTCGCCGATCTCCCTTCACTCCTCTCCCTTCTAGCCCTGTCGTACAGCATTCTCTGCACTTCACAACCGCCACTTCCCTCTCCTTTCTCCCCTCCAACTTAACTTTCCCTATCATGCCTTTAACCCACCCTATGCTCTGTAGCAGCGCTTCCACGCCCTCCATTTCTTCCTTGCTCTTTAGCTTCCACCCTCTTATCACAATATTATTCCTCCTGCCTGCCTTCTCTTTTCTCTCAATTCTCAACTCCATTGCCCTTATCCTTTTCATTGCTACGCTCTCCCACTTTCTCTTCTATCATATTCTCTACTCTACTGACTACTCTCTACTCTACTCTCTTGGCTGTCTCTCTTCCGCTTCAAGAGATGCTCCCCGTCACTTGCGCTAGGCGCTCTCTCCCTCACCTTCCAGCACTGCCAGCACTCTCACTGCCCACCTCCCGCTCTGCCGCCGCTAAATGGGACCTCTCGATGCAGTACCCTCCGCAACCGACAGATGTCTCTGAAGAATGCTGCCTTCTATCGCCGCCAAAATTTCCCTTTATTTCCCTTTTTTTTTTCAATTTCTCACAGCCCCTGCAGACACCCCTTTCTCTCCCTTAACATCTCCTAACTTTTTTGGTATTTGTTTATTAATTTTAACAAATTCACCAGGAATTTCAGATAACGTAGTGTAATTTTCAATTCTCTAACATATTGTTATAAAAAATTCACAAAAAGAATCACCAAAATCGAGAAAAAACAACTTGAAATATGATAAATATGATGATAATCTAGGTGAGATATTAAATATCCCACCGTGCATGTAAGGGTTAAAGTTAGATTTAAATTATTTGTGGTCCATACTCTCTAAATTTGAATCAGCGATAAGTATACCGCTAATTCAAATCAGCGTATATACGCTGGCAAATCAGCGAAATTTAGCTGCTAATTAGTAAATAGTCACTGATCAGCAGCTAAATTTCGCTGCTTCAGCAGCGTATATACGCTGATTTGAATTAGCGGTATACTTATCGCTGATTCAGATTTAGAGAGTAAACAAGATCCATTTGGTTTCAGGGTTATCTTTCTTAAAATAAACCTTTTCCTTCTTTTTTAATATCAGAGTAACTTTGAAAAGAAAAGACTAAAAATTATGACTAGTTTCATCCCTGATAAAAAAAATGTTCATTGACAGTTTCTTATGTCATTCTTGCCTTAGAATGCGAAAACGAGGGAATCGAGTTGTTCCATGAAAATTTAGACCATAAAATCGTCGATCTTATCAGAGTATTTTCATTTTCTAGTACTTTGATGGCGTTCAAATTAAGTCCTATACATTATCTATTTTGATAGAACTGTAACAGATCTCCCAATTAGATTATTGTACTAGTACAATTGTGTATTGTTAGTTGACAATACACAATTGGTCTTGGGCTCAGAACCCCCCTCTTTATTTGCCATTGCTCTTTGGATTCCATGAATCTTCCTATCAGTAACCGGGGTAACCGGGTACCCGGGAATCCATTCGAAATTCAAACTAAAATCATTATTATTATTATTGTTATTATACCGTTAAGCCAAATCCATTATGGGGTAAGCGTAACTCACTCGGTCCTAGCCTCGTTATACTACAGAGGATCAAGGAATTTATATGGGTAGAGTTAAAAGCGAAGTGTAGGGAAGGTTATAAATTTTACATGGCCTTAAATATCCTTGTTTATAAATTGAAACAGAAAATATAGGCCCTGAGGTATTCATTGCATAAAAGTGCAATTTTATATTGAAATCAGTCGCTTTTTGGAATTTTTTTCTGGTTTTGAATTTTTGAAGCCAATTTGTATAATTTACGAGTACTAATTTCAGTCTGAATTTAACAATGAGAGGGTATTTATTAGTGCAGAATAATTTAAAATGAAAATGTCATGAGTGGTGAAAAGGATTCATTTTACACAAAGTTAGTTGGCAGAATCTGATAGGTACACATGTTATATGCATATAGAACACTTGCAGTCAGGTACTTCAAAACAAAACAGAATGTAAACTCAAAATAGCTGATTTTGTCTACATTAAAAAAAAAATAAAATAATTTATTCAAGACACAGAACTCTGGAAAACAAGAACAAACCGGGTCCAGGATCTGGATTTTAGTTATCCAGTAAAGCTGATAATTTTTTTTGCAGAACAAATAAGGGTTCACAATTTGCAGGACAGTTTTATATTTACCTTAACTTTTTTAGAAAAGTCTCAAACTTGAAAGTTCAGAAAAAGAAGTTGGATTCCATTTAGTAAAACCCAGAATTTTTCCGGGACATTGTTCTGAAACTTAAAATGACAAAAAAAAGTAGAAGAATTAAAGTTTAAAAACTTGTATCAGAAAAATGTCATATTCCTAATTTCTTTAGGTACTTATTTGAGTGGGCCGAAAATTTAAAATTTTTGAAAATCGAAAATGGCTAGGGCTGAAGACTTGTTGCGTATTATTATAAATTAAAATCTCTAATGACTTTTTGAAATAAGAAATAGTCAGAATTAAGAATCGTTCAATTTTTATGAAATTTTTTTTAGTTTAATGTATGAAATGTCTTAAGTTTCACTGGACAAGTAAAGCGTAATTTCTTTAGATATTGAAAAAATGTTTTTCGAGGTGTTGCTTCTACGCTACAAAATAAAGGCATCTCATACATAATAATAGACTTTTTTTTATTTTAATCATAATTGACCAATTACTAAAAAATGTAATTTTTGTTAATTTAACAAAATTCTAACTTAAACCAAAGTCTTGGTTTTTTCAATTTTAATTTTTAGTAGTATTTAATAACAAAAACTGTACATAAAAAATTACCATAATTTTGATACACACAGGGAACTTTTTTTAAATTATCAAAATAAAAAATATTTAAACTCATTTTGAAGAATTTAAATTTAATAATTGTTTAGAAATTATGAAAATTCAGTTGTTAGTTATATCCTCGGAGTAACATAATGATATTATTACTCCGTTTAAGTATAATTTCGAATATATCACCATAAAATTTCGGATCGTTTTCTCTTGGAGATCCTTTTCAATCTTGATGAAAAACTATACCAAAAGATAACAAATATTAAGGTACCATGTAGAATTATATTTTTTTACATTTATATTTCAAACATTAGAAAGCAACGTTTTAATATGCTACTTGAAAACAATTATTCATCCTCGTCATGTTCTCATAATGAAATGTATTTTTAAGTTTAAAAATAAAAATTTTCAATTCCCGAAAAACTATTTTGTAATAGGAAAGTGCCACCAACTTTTTTTGAATTGTTTTTTTTTTTTTGTTCAAGTCGTAGGTATTTTCTATCATAAAAAAGTGGATATTTTCGTTTAAACTTCAAACAGGAATAAAAGAATCACTGGGTGGATGTGGTGAGCCCACACTTGTAGTTATTTACGACAAGAAACTATCCACCTAGAAACACTACCCGAATCGGGTAGTGTCACGTCTACCCTGAAAGGGAAATGGCTTAATGGTATACTTACTTACTTGCACCAAAAATCTTTTGGTATTTTTTCATTCTGATTAAAAAGGAACCCTTTATAAGTGAATAGCGATCTAACATTTTGAAGGTGACCTATACTCAGAAGTATAAACCATGTTTTTAAGAAATTAAGTTTTTTTTCTTGTTAGGGTTTCGTAGCCCGGGACAGAATCCCTTATAGTTTCGTTTCGAAGTGAGGGGAAGCGAGAGAAATTAGAGCAAGTAGAAGAGTCGGGAAGTGAGGGGATAAATGGTAAGTGAAAGGGGGGAAGTGAGAGGATGGGAGGATGTAAGGGAATATAGTGGTGAGGGGTGTCGGGGAAGGATGGGGTGATGGGAGGGGGCGTGGGCGAATTGATGAGAAGTAGAGGAGATAGAAGTGGTGGGTGAAGGGAGGGGAAGTGCGAGAATGGGGAGGAAGTGAGGGAATGTAGACGTAAGGGAAGTAGGGGAAGGATGGGGTGATGGGAGTGGACGTGGGTGAGAAGGTGGGAGTGATAAGAAGTAGAGGAGGCCGAAGTAGTGGATGATGAGGAGGGGGGAGGGCTGCAGTGTATGTGGTAATAAGTGAGGAGAGGGACGGGGAACTGCGATGGGGGGTAGGGAGGGGGATATTCTAACAACATAATCAACGTCTTAATAGACTATGAAACCCTTTTGGTAGGCGCACGGCGCCTACTTTAATTTTTTTTTAGAAGACAGTGATAAATTACCTGGAACATCGGCACTTTAGAAGTCGAATAAAGGCAGCTCTGAATGTCTTGTTAAAGACTGTGTAGATGACTGGATTGATGGTTGACGACACGTATCCTAACCATAGGCACGTATCGACGACATGACCTGGTATGTAACATTTTGGACAGGCTGCGAAGACAATGTTTAGCAGGAAAAATGGTGCCCAACACAATACGAAAGCGAAGAACACCACTCCTAATACTTTACTGGCTTTTTGTTCTGTGGCTACAGCATTTGCAGCCAGTGATCGTCTTTTCGCCCTTCCAGGGAGAAACCTTAAATAAATAAAATTGCAATTAAATTATTTATCTCTAATTTACGGCTATAAATAAAAACATTGAAATGTGAAGACGTAGAGGACACAGAAAAAAATAAATATATAGAATTCGATTTTCGGCTGCTGGGGGGCCATAGTGGGGCAAAAAAGTTGTTGTGGACAAATAAATTTTTAGCCTTCACTATATATTCGATTTGCACGTTTTTTCTGGGAATGATAATTAGATACACTCAAATCTCGATAAAAGAACCCCGATTCACGAATTCGTAGAACTGCTGGCCCCCGCAGGTTCGCAGTGTGAGAGGAGCTCGCGGGATCGAGAGGCTTGTCAGCCATGCATAACCACCAGCAGCGTAGCGACAAAGGGGCTCCACGCCCCTGACTGTTTACGTTTGGATTCTCCCGACTGAGGATATCGCAAGCCATGCCCAAAGACGTTCTTCAATGTGGAGTTGATTGTGTTAATGCTTTAAATATATCAATTTTGACCTATTTTTGCATATCGTGAAGTTCACACATTTAATTTAGCTATAAGTAAGTTATTGCAATCCAAAGTGTGTCCACCTTTACTCCTCAGGATGGGGCTAAGGCGTCCACTTTGAATAAAAAGGCAAAAACCGCTATTCTGAAATCCTGAATGGCAAAATATCATAAATTATAAGTTTTTGTTGTTATTTCGAAGTAAATTAAACTAACGTGATAAGTAAAAACTAAACAGTACGTACACAGAAAAACAAAAGTGAATTTTTATTGCGGGTAATTTTCAAGTATATAAAGTTGAATTTTCTCGCATCGAAACAATAAAAGATTTAATAGAGTTGACATGGCAACCATTTCCCATGTGATGGGTAATTCTTTACACGTGCGGTTAATTTTTGTTGCAGGTAAAGCTTACTTTAAAATCGCTGTAAAGTTTACATTCTGCTTTTTCTGTGTACTTAATAAGTATAAAAACATGAAATAAGAAAATAATTTAAAAAATTCTGCTTGTTTGGACTTGGAGAATGGCATTTTAAAACTACTGGCCTAAATTCTTTATTAATCCACATTTATGAAAATTCGGTTACGCATAACGTTCTCGCCGAATGCCGATGGGCCTCATCAGCAAAAACAAAATTTTAAAATCTGAAGAAGAAAAATCTATAATTCAATTTTGTTTTAAATCTCAAACTGATAATTTTTTTAAAGAAATCGATCAACTTTGACCTTCAGATTAAAATTTGTTTATGAGGCCCACCGGATTAAATAAATAAATAAATAATTCAGGCTTCAGGGTTTATTGAATGAAAAATCAAAAAGTATTTCAATTCTTTCCATTTGAGATTGTTTCATTTTTTCGAGTTAAAAATTTGTAATTATTCAATTTTGAAGTTTAGAACTGTTTTGAAACTTTCTTAATTTCAAATAGTTATAATTAACACTGGAAAAAATATAAATTCTTCAATTTTAAATAGTTCTTTTGTACATTTTGGCCAGACTGAAATTGCTCATTTTCGTATGGTAGCATTTAGTCCACGCATTTTATTTTATAAATCTTGAACACGAAATTTCTAAATTTCGAATACTAATTTAGTTGCAATGATTAAAAAAATATTCAAGATTTATTCTAACTGCTTCAAATTCAAATTATTGTGAAAAAAATTAATCTGAATCTGAAACTGTTCAATTTGAATTAAATTGTTAATTTGTGAACGTTTTTCTTTTTTTAGATAATTGAACTTTCAACTTTGAACGCTACAATTTGAAATTTGAATGATTTGAAAATGATTAATTCATTCAAATAACTCAATCTTAAAATTTACAATACTTGAAGGCATTCAACTGAATACCATATTGATTTCAACGTTTTAATTCAAAATTGTTATAAAAACTCATAATTCCAATCATAAAACGCTTTGAACACTTGAAATTTAAGAAGGTTTAATTGAGAATGCCTCAAAGTTAAGATTTTTGAATTTTTCACCTTTCTCAGTTAAATATTCTAACATCTTGAACAATAATATTTAAATTTTTTCTTTATTTATTTTCCAATAATTTAATGTAAAATGGGTCAACTTGTTTCTGAAATAATGAATCTATACTTATATTGTATATTGGTGGATGTATAAAATCCGCCAGAGTGATTGATATTATAAGTAAATTTCTCATATCATTCAGTAAAACTTTTACTGATTCATACTTAAATTTTATGTTTCAGGCATGTTTCTAGACTACTATACTGGTACAATCGTGTCTTATTGGCCCTTTGGTTCAGCTACCTGTGGGCCTGTTCAGTATCTGTTCCAAGTGTGAGAATCCCTTGATTTTGTAAAGAACTTTCTCGTATAGCATTGTTTGTTATATAGTGTTATAGTCTAAAAAATGACACTGGCTCCCAGTAGAACCGCGGTAAATCACACTTATGGCCACATCTCACAAACGTGAGATGGGTGGCCACAGGGCGCGATGAAATCACAACGACAGGCCGGCGAAACCCTCGTGTGTCTTGACGACACGAAGCGACCCAAGGATAACAGCTTTCTGCATCCATCTCACAAGTGCCTTGGCATATTTTTGGCACGCGGGTATAGCTTTAAGGTAACGAACCAGTGATAGTTTTGCACCTCTGAGAGCACCTATCACAAGGACAATTATTGTACCGAATAATTTGGGTACAGTCGTTGCAGCTCTCTTTTAAGGTCTTGATACCTCTCCTCCTTTTCTTTCTCTTTGGCAGTGATATTGTATTCGGACGGAACCGAGAATTGGATCACGAATATAGTTCCTTTCTCGAAGTCTTGGAGAACGATGTCAGGCCTCGAGTGTGCAACGGAAACTGCTGTCCGAAAATCATAGTTCCAGAAAATTTGGCACTTCTCGTTTTGGACAATTGAGTCTATCTCCCTTGGAGCGTTCGGCAGGGCAGGGTCGCGACCAAAACCGTAAGATCGACAAAGATGGTAATAAAGCACACTTAGGGCCGCATTATGTCTGTAGATATACGTCGTTCCCGCGTGGGTCGGACACCCTGATAGTATGTGTTCTAGGTACTCAGTATGTGCATGACACACTCTGCACCTATCACTGGGAACTTCTTGACATAAAATACGGTCACGGTATGCTAAGGTGGAAATGACACCATCCTGGCATGCGAAAATGAAACACTCTGTACCTGAATTAAACCCTGATGATCTGAGGAAAGCAAGAGTTTGCTCCTTTGACAAGGACTGTTTTTCTATATTTCCGTGAAAGTTTCCGTGCATTTTCTTGTCGAGTAGCTGTTGTCGGGATTTTTCGACCTCTGCTTTCTTCACTTCGGCTTTTAGAAGTGAAGCATCTAGATTGAGTATTGCACTTTCCCCACTTCTGATGTTAAAATTCAGGCCAAGAGTCTCGGCCGCCAGCTCCGCGGCTTTGTAAAGGAACGCTCCTTTGCCAATCATCTCGTGTTTTTGGCTATTTTTAAGAAAGGACCTCTGCCATTTACAATGATATAAGCTGTACTTAGAACAATTCGATTATGAAGACACTGAAGATTCAGAATTCCGCGTCCGCCTTGCCGGCGTGTGATGTATAATCGCGGAACTGACGAATTGATATGCAAGCTCTTATGGGGTCCATATTATATCACATGCGGCAAGTCATATCTGCGGCATTTGTCATCTGCGACATGTCACAACTGCGGCATCTCTACCTAGCGGCTTCTCTCCCGCGCGGCATTTGTCACAGTGAAATTGACATTTTGCGGCATCTCTCATCAGTGGGAAGGGATCCGGCCAATATTCTTTCTGTGGCCAGTCACAGGGGTGCCTTCCCGCCCCCACGAAGTGTTGGAAAGGGGTAGGGGTTTGGCCAACATAATTTCTGTGACCAGTCACAGAGGTGCTTTCCCGCCCCCACGAGACGTTGGAAAGGCGTAGGGGTTTGACGAACATAATTTCTGTGACCAGTCACACGGGTTCCTTCCCGCCCCCACGAGACGTTGGAAAAGGGTAGGGGTTTGACCGACATAATTTCTGTGGCCAGTCACAGGGGTGCCTTCCCGCCCCCCCCATGAGACGTGGGAAAAAGGTTTCTAGAACATCATTTCTATGGCTAGTCACAGGGGTGCGGTGAGAGATGCCGCAAAAATGTCAATTTCACTGTGAGAAATGCCGCGCGGGAGAGAAGCTGCTAGATAGAGATGCCGCAGTTTTGACATGCCGCAGATATGAAATGCTGCAGGTGTGACATGCCGCATATGTGACATGCTGCAAGTGTGACGCCGCAGAGAGACTTGCCGCATGTGAGATGAGATGTCCGCGCTCTTATGCATATGCATGATCTTACGTGTGGCCTTCGATTTGAATCAGGTAAAGCTTCGCAACACCGTAAACTGAACAATTGATGTTCCAGAGGTCGGACTCCTCCGAGATATCCCCATGAAGGAAGGCATCCATTTCAGCCAGATTTTGGGGCTTAGGAGGAATTATTTCCGAATTTTTTTATTTGTTATGACATAATGTTGATTTGTAATTTTCATTCATATTTACAATTCTATATTACACTCAATTATTTTCTTCGCAATTTCTCACGAATTTTTTTTTTTTTGATAAACACAATTGTCTCTAGATGTTACATTGCCTGAATAATGACTGTCATCGCTTTTTCTTCCGAACGTTATCTGGCCATTTGTCACCCATTTTTCTTCAACACAGTGAATCGATCGAAGCTGTCAATAGCTATTATCGTCGGCTCTTGGATAATTGCTTGTTTAATGGCTATTCCCCAGTATTTCAGGAGTTTCCACAAATATCTCACGTGGAATGAAAGTATGAAGTATATACATATTATTTCAACTACAACACAAATTCAATATTTTACAATTCAAAAGCGGGGAAAGCTGAAAGGTGGTAAGTCCAATCGACCCCATTTTACAGGAGAAGCAAAAAACCTTTCCATTGGCCATTCAAAAACTGCGTCACGCTATTTTGAACACAGATATTTTTTCACAGATCATCACACAAAACTTAAATCCCATAGTGACCTCACAAATACAAACATCATCCTCCCCTTTCAATTGAAAATGTTGTTTTTGATTTCATTTAATAAACGAAGACTTCATCGCCCAAAATGCTCTCAAAACATGGGAAATAGAGTGATTTTTCACGAAAATAGGGAAATAATAGGGAATACATTCTTTTAAAAAAATTAGTTTACATACCATATTGAATTCAATATGAAACGCTTGAGATTTGAAGTCGAAATGTATTGAATTTTCAACAAAATACTTGAATTTTCAACCAAAAAAGACTTTTTTCACCAAGAGATGAATTTTCTACCAAAATAGATAAATTTGAAACCAAGCGGTCGACTTTTCAATTAAGAAAGATTACAATTCAACCAAAAACAGTTGCATTTTTAACCCAATAGCTAAATTTTTAAGACAAATTTTTTCGAAGGCAGTTGAATTTTCAACCCAACAAGTAGAATTTTAAACAAAGCAGTTAATTTTTAACCAAGAAAGATTAATTTTCAACCAAGAGTGATAACTTTTATCGAAAAATACACATAAATGTTTTTTTTTCTTCAAAAAAATGGATGTTGAACAAATCAGTCGAATTCGTCCCAAAAAAATTACTCTTCAAAAAAAAGAATGAATTTTTACAAAAATAATTGAATTTTCAACAAAACTGTTGAATTTAAAAAAAAATAGTTGAATCCTCAACCAAAAAGATGAATTTTAAACAAAATACATACATTTTCAAATGAAAATGCAATAGTTAAATTGTCACAAAAAATATAATTTTCAAGGAAAAGAATATTCTACAAAATAGTTAAATTTCCAATCAAAGGTGTAAAGCGTAAAACAAAATGCAATTTTAACAAAGTAGTTCAACTTTCAACCAAGTAGTTAAATTTCCAACCATAAACGTGGAATTTTTAACAAAATAATTAGATTTTCAAACAATTAGTTGAATTTAAAAAGTAATAGCCAAATAATCCATTTGTTAATTGAGTTTGTTTAAAACATTATAAAATGTTATCGATCTATAGCAAGAAGTCATTGCTAAATAATGGGCGGTTAATTTCCCAAATACACGTTTTGTTAAGAATAACAATTGTTCATTGTCGTCGAAATATCCTTAACAATTTGGAAGTGAATTATTTCCAGTTGATTGCGTTGACGAAACCAAGTTTTTACGTCCAAAAATTGCCAAATAGTGCATTTTTCAATTAAGATTGTTTAAACACTTATCCATTTTTATTGAATGACCAAATATGATACTTATATATTATTGATCATATCGATCACTGCCAAGTAATATATGATCGATTCCGTAGAAATTTTTTTTTTTCATCAATACTTATATGGGTAATTGTTTATAATATAAAGAAAAATTATTTATTAACTTTTATTAATTTAACTAAAAAACTCTTTTTGTCCATAAATTGTACAAATTCAGTGCGAATCAAGTGACCAATCGCTGCCGATCTCCACGAAAACATTTTTATTCACTTATTTGTTTATAAAAAATGCAATAAATTTTTAAACATTTGCGTTACTGTTTTCTTAATGTTTTCTTAATTTGTGTTGCTTGATGTTTTCTAGCTATTTTTAATTGTTTCCAAGTATATGTTAAAAAACGGTACACTTCAAAATTCAAAATTTTTTTAAAATGTTTGTTATGAAATACAAAAATTATTAAAATTTGTTTTGAAAATTGGCCATGACGGTTCGATGTGGAATTTTATTGGAATTAATTTTTTTTAAACATTCAAATCGTATGACAATTTTATTGTCTTCTGAAAATCAGTTTGCACGGACATTCTTTTTGCCCCATTGTGGGATTGCTGTAAATAAAAGCGATAAAAGAAGCTGCTTCTTTCCACATGATGATATAGAATTTTTGAATATTTCTAACCATGTTTTCATATAAAAATGATAACTTTGACGTAACACGTATATAAAATATTAATATTAACTAGATTTTAAGAAGCTTCAATGAGAAAAATTATTCTTTTGTACGAAGAAATGTTAATTTGTGTCATACTATGTGTTCATAATATTCATTAATAACTATGATAATTGTTAATTTTTTGTTGAAAATTCAACTCTTTGGTTGAAAATTCAAATATTTTGTTAAAAATTCGTTTTTTTGTTGTTGAAATATTATAAACTATTATATTTTTCGTTGAGAATTCCTGTTTTTTGTTGAAAATCGATCTTTTCGGGCGGAAAGTTTAACTTTTTAAGTTGATGTTTAATCTTTTTTGTTTGAAAATTCGACTATGTGGTTGAAAATTTCAGTGTTTGGTTAAAAATTCAACTATTCATTATTTTATTTATTATTAATTATTTTGTCGGAAATTCAAGTATTTTTTTAAAAGTTATCTTTTTTTTTGTCGAAAATTCAACTGGTTTGTTCAACTTTGTCTATTTTCAAAGAAAATTCGTCCTTCTGTATAGAAAATTCATCTTTTTTTGTTTAAAATCCAACTGTCTTCTAAAAAATTTAATTATTTGGTTAAAAATGAAACTGTTTTTAGTTAAAGATTTATTTTTGTCATCTGAAAATTTGACCATTTGGTTGAAAATTCATTTATATAGGTTGCAGATTCATCAATTTGAATAAAAATTCAACTATTTTGTTAAAAATTTAATTATTTTGATGAAAATTAAACTGTTTGGTTAAAAATTCATCATTCTTATTCGAAAATTCAACTGTTTTATTGAAAATTCGTCCCTTTGGATTGAAAATTTATCTTTTATGGTAAAAAACTCTTCTTTTTTAGTTGTGATAAATTAGAAAATATTTTTAATTTTAAAATTGAAACTTTCATTTCCTTTATGAAATATTCTATATAGAATCTTATGTTAAATATGTCACAAGATTAAAATTTTTGGCTTTGAATATTAATGGCCCGAGAAAATGAAAAATTGGTTATTGCCAAAAAGTTGACCATTTTAGACAATGAGGTTTTCGAAAACAAAAAAATTTGAAATCGCATAAAATATATATTTTTTACAGAGCGTATGAAAATATAAAATTAAGAGATCAAGGAATGTATTTGACATGGATCTGAACTTTGTTGTTAAAGGTCGCGTAACAGGACCTGCGACTATGATAGAACTAATTTCAAAAATCTTTCAAAAATATATGCAGAACAGATAAAAATATTTTCAAATAAAGGAAAAATGACATTAATATGTTGCCAGACAAAAAAGTTATAGGATAGAAAATTGATGTGATTTTTAAAATTCTCAACTCTTAAATCTGGAACTCTTCTCTTGATTTTGATCTTATTTTACTCAATATCAATCTCAAATATTAAAAAAATAATGTTACAAAGAAATATATTGCATTTTAAACAAAAGTGTTCAATTTTTAACCAAAAAGAATAATTTTCTACCAAAAGAGATGAATTTTCAACAACAAAATTGAGTTTTCAAGTTAAAAAGTAGAATTTTTTAGAACACGGGTGACTTTCAAACGCGAAAAAATGAACTCTCAACCAAGAAAAATTATTTTTCAACCAAATAGTTGCATTGCCATTTAACAAAAAAATGTATTGTAGACCAAACAGTTGCATTTATAACCAACTAGTTGAACTTTCAAGCAAAACAGAGAAATTTTCAACAAAATAGTTGACATTTTAGTTGCATTTTCAAACATATAGTTGAATTTTCAACCTACCAAGATGAATTTTAAACCAATGGTGGAATTTTTAAACAAAACTTATTAATCTTCAACCAAAAAAAGTTGAATCTTCAATCCAAAACAAGAAATTTTCTATACAAAAAGACGCATGTTCAACAAAACAGTTGAATTTTCGACCAAAAAAATTACTCTAAAAAAAAAGTTGAATTTTTAACAAAATAATTCAATTTTCAACAAAGTAGTTAAAATTTCAAATAAAAAATTAATTTTTAACGGAATGATATTTCAACAAAAACAAATTTTAATTGTGAACTAAAAATATGGTAATTTAACTAAAAGACATTATTTCTTAACGGAAAATATAACAGTTGATATTTCAACCAAAAAAGATTATAATTAGAATTTTCAACAAAATATTTGAATTCACAACTGAATCAAATAATTTTAAAACAAACAGTATTTTCAACCAAAAAAGGTGAAATTTCTACCAAAAGAGATGAATTTTCAAGCAAGAAAAATTTTTCATTGAAGAAAGTAGAAAAATGTCAAGCGAATTATTCAATTTTCAAAACAAAAAGGCGAATTCTCTACAAAACAGTTGAATTTTCTACCCGAGAATATTAATTTCCAACCAAGTAATTGAATCTTCTACCAAATTAATAGAATTTTCAACCCAAAAAGACGAATTTTCAAGAAAACAGTTAAATTTTTAAGACAAAAAGACGAATTTTCTAAAAAACAGTTTATTTTCAAAAAGGTAAATTATTGACCGAGTAGTTGAATTTTAAACTGAAAACGATCAAATTTCAAATAAAAGTGGAATATTTAAATTTGCAGTTTAAAAAATTGATTTAAAAAAAAAGAATTCCCAACAAAATAATTTAATTTCCAACCAAAGAGATGGATCTTTAATAAAGTAAATTTTGGACAAAGTTGTTCAACATTTAACCAAGTACTTGAATTTTCCATCAAGAGGATTAGTTTTCTAACAAAGAAAAGAAAGTTAAATTTTTAGTTAAAAAATTGACTTTTAAATAATAGAGAGAGAATTTTCAACAAAATAGATAAATCATTAACGAACAACATGAATGTTTAGCAAATTAGTTCGACTTTTAACCAAGTAATTGCATTTTCAACCAAAAAAGGTGAATTCTCCATGAGAAATTTAATAGTTGAATTTTCAATTAAAAACGAAAAATTTCCAACAAAATAGTTCAATCTTGAACAAATAAAATGAATTTTTAACAAAGTAGTTTGCATAAGCGAAAAAATGAGAAAAAGAAGAGAAGGGGGAAGTTTCTTGAAAACAGGGGAAAAAATAGGAATTCGTTAAAAAAGGGGTAAAGAGGGGAATAGGAGAAAGAGTGTACAGTCTGTATATTAGATGCTTTATTTATAACATTAAATCACTAATTTTTAGTTTTTCAAGCAATTCAAAAAATGGTTTATTGTAAAATATTCAAGCTTTGTTCAGATGTAATTCTGTATGTCGGATTTAAATAAATCAAATCAAATTGATATTTTCCATGTGTGATGTCACATTCTGCTTTACCCCCTTTCCTCTCTCCCTTACCCCCGTGGCAGTGTGACGTAGTTTTGAACGGCCCCTTTTCGAAATTTTAGTCTGAAACATTTCAATTTTGAGAGGCTCTGATTTAAAATTGATCAATTTTAAATTATTTAATTTTAAACTTTTCATTCCATTCGAAATATTGTCCATCTTTTAAATCTTTTACCTTTAAATCTAAAATTATTAATTTTCTAATTTTTAATTAATCACCAGCCAACTTCACCTTGTCCAGTCCTGAGGCGGAAACAATGGATCAAATGCATACACGGAGAAAAAAACCACACTGTTATAGTAGGCTGAGCTCTTAATATTACAGCATGGAACTTCATGTGCGAAATTGGTATGAATTTCTACCAATATTGGCATCAGGTTAGACATTTTTAGCATTAAATGTCCTATACCATAAAAGAATCAAGCGCATGCCGTTATTGCTGGAGTCACATGCCCTTAGAGCAGTTGTGCCTTGCGAAAATAGCTCGAACTTCGCCTTGCTACGGTTGTAAGAAAACTCATCCTATTAGAGTATGAGTACTCTTACAAAAGAGATATTAGGCCACGCCTACCGGCGCTTGCGCGTGACCTAATATCTCGTTTGTAAGAGTACTCATACTCTAATAGGATGAGTTTTCTTACAACCG
>CAKNYM010042810.1:0-21290 GCA_932195095.1 Andricus curvator | reverse complement strand
TTTGTAAGAGTACTCATACTCTAATAGGATGAGTTTTCTTACAACCGTAGCAAGGCGAAGTTCGAGCTATTTTCGCAAGGGATAACGGCTTTAAAAGCATGAAGCTTTGTACTTTTTTAGGATAAAGGGATTCCTGCTTAAAATGAATGAATTTTGTACCAAGATAGCAAGAATGAAACCTACGACAAAAGCATGACTAGTGCTCTTACTATTATAGGCATATTTTTTTCTCCGTGTAGGACTAAACCTTACTTTCTTAATATCTTCCTAAAAAATAGTTTTTGCACTAAACGTGTATTCGCAAATTTGTTTTTGTTTTTCAAGAACTATTAAATGAAATAATGAAATGATAATTATTGTTATTTATTACGAAGATATTACGAAACGAAAGTTTAGTCCCATGCATTAGTTGCTATTATTTCCCCCTCAGCACTCAACGATGTGAAGTTAGTTAGCGATAAAGTCAAAATACCTAATTAATTGATGTAGAACGTTTTTAATTCAAAATCTTTCAATATATTTTTCCTTAACACATACATGCGAAACCTTATTTTATTTCAACTATTAACACTCCCACGAAATTTTTAGAACAAAACTTTAATTTGATACTTAGAGACTCCATTACAACTTCAAAATACAATATTAAAAATAGCTGGGAATTCCAAAAAATTATTATTCAAAAAACTGTTCCTGATGACCATGTAATGATTTCTTTGGATGTTGTTGCAATGTTTCCAAGTATACTCCTTGAATTAGTTAAATAGGAAATTTTAGATAAATGGGACAATATAAAAACACGTATTCGATTAAGTCAAAAAGATTTTATCAAAGGGATAGTTTTTATTATGAACTCCACTTATTTTAAATTCAATGGATCTTTTTATAGGCAAAAGTTTGGTACTCCCATAGGTTCAGTCATTTCTCCGATTTTAGCAGAAATAGTTATGGAAAATTTGGAGGTCTTTGCTTTCAAAAAGCTAAATTTTGTTTTGCCCTTTTACTTTCGGTATGTTGATGACACCTTATTATGTGTTCCCCTAGCAAAGTTGCAGGCAGTTATTGATGCTTTTAACGGTTTTCATCCTAAACTTCAATTTACCCATGAAATAGAGAAAAATAATAAAATCAGTTTTTTGGACATAGAAGTACTTAAAGGTCAGGATGGTAATACTATTACCAATTGGTATAGGAAAATTACATATTCAGGTAGAATTTTAAATTTCTTTTCGGCTCATCCTTTACAAATCAAAATTGCAGTAATCAAAAACTTAGTTGACAGAGCTCTATGTTTGTCCCACATTTCATTTTACAAAGAGAATTTGAATATTGTTAGGAATATCCTTTTTCTTAATCATTACCCACAAAAGTTAATTGAGCAACATATCACAATTGGAATTCAACAAATCAAAAACAAAAAAATAGATAATCAGAAGGAATTGAGAGAATATAGTTGTTTTAATACTTTTGTTCTTCCTTTTTTTGGTCAAATTTCAAAAACTATTGAATTTATGTTGAGAAAATTTAATATTCATACTATTTTCCGTATACCATTTAAAATGGATTCAATAATAACTTTTTGTAAAGATCCTTGAGATAAATTTGAAAAAGGTGGTTCGTTTGGGACGTTGTTATGAGAGTGTTTTTGCTAGACATACGAGAGGGTTTGTTGATGTTGACCATGATTTTGACTGGGATAATGTTGAAATTTTACATAGTGAAAGTAATGAGAGAATTCATGGAAATGCTTTATATTAAAAAACAAAATAAGTTATCTATTAATTTGAAAACTGATTTGGATAAATTAAACAAAAGTTATTCTAGTATGATTAATTACATTTAGCAATAGGTTTTCATGAATCTTGACTTTCTCTTATTTCTTGTTTGTTTATAACGGATTTGCCTTTGGACCCACACTTAGATCTCTGGTATCGAGGAGATAACGTCGTTGTTTCGTCGCTGTTCCCACCTGCTCTAATTTTTCTTACCTTGATAAGGGTGCTATATGAGCACCGAAACGTTGCTTAATATTATAAATGCTTTCATATTGTGAATTGATAATAATAAAAATAAAAAAGACGAAAGAAATAAAAAAGAGAAGGAAGCGGATTTGGTTGGTGGCCTTCTCATTTTCTTTCCTCTTTTTTTATTTTTGTCCAAAGAAACAAATTTTTTTGTTTTTAGGAATTGCAACAGGAGCATTTTGTGGTGGTTCTCTAAAATTGATCGTTAGATTCTTGTTTTATTTTCAGGAATTATATACATTAAATCTGAATATTTAAAATTTGGTTAATAATGGATTTTTAATTTTTTTATATTCTTAATGTTAGGAAATAGAAATCTGGAGATGTGCATTTACTGCCAGTATTTTATATTCGGGCATAAGTGATGGATGGATCTTTGTCATCTAGGTACGCAAAATTTTCGATAAAAATACTGAAAAGGGGAAGAATGTTCGATAGAATGATGGAGTTTTATGATTTATCGTAAAATGAAACAGACTCTCGGTGAATTTAGATGATCTTCATGTGACTTTTCTTGACGTTTCGAGGTCAGGTAAATTTAAGTGTTCATATCTATTTGTATGCAAAGCTTATGAGAAGTCAGTCGGTTATTCGTACATAGAGTATCAGTCTCAAGCATCTAATATGCACATCAATTGGATGTACCCAGTACGCCGACGTTTGCTCGCTATATCAATGAGGACTGAGAAGTGCGTTGTTTTCATTCGCAAATAACATTCGTGGTTGGAAAACCAATTTCTATGCTATCGAAATGAATCCGCGAGAAACAAGGTCCTTGAAATAGAGGAAGCTTAATAAAAGCTGAGGTTACTTTTTTCTTTTGTGCCAATTCCTTCTTCCAATTAAAATTGGAAGCACGTGCATTTTGAACGAACTAACAAACGGCTTGGGATTTTCATTGGTCATCACGTGAAAAATTTTTAATTACTATTGGATCCATTCTGAAAGTTTTATTACATTCTGATCATAATGAGAACATATTATTTTTATGGGAAAACTGTCTATCGCGGACTTGTTTAAATCTTTACGTTTTGAGACCCCCTGAATCCGAAAAAACCGGTTTTACGATGCCATCTGTCTGTCTGTGGTTGTCTTTGTCATCTGTATACCGGATAACTGTTGAAAGACTAATCGGATTGAATTGTGCTTTGGCACACACTTTTAGGGACCAGAAAATAAAATCGAGTTCGTTAATCAGCTATTTTTGATCGAAATTCAAACAGTTAGAGCATTTTCAAAATTGTTAAGTTATTTTTTTTCAAGATTTAAAAATTCCACGCACGGCAATTTATAGTTTTCGGAAACTCGAGGGCAATTTATCCTAATGACTTTTTTTAATCAAAAGAAAATTATCAGTGTTATAGCATTTTCAAAATAAAAAAATAAAAAAACACGAAAATTAACACTTTAAGCCAAACAACGCAGGATATGAAAAAAAGATCTATAAATTTGTTATGAATCACTTTTTTATAGAAAACGCAATTTTTCTTTTATTCTTAAAAAATAGCATTAAAAATGAAAAAATTTAAATTTTGGAGAAGCGACACAACCCGCGAAAAAAAATAATGAGACAAAAGTTGTTCACCCAAGAAAGAGCTACAAATTTGTTATTGATAATTTTTCGATAGGATGCGTAGTTTTTGTTTTGTTCCTAAAAACAATGTTAAAAATAAAAAAATTAAATTTTTGAACAAACGACACAAGCTATGAAAAAAAATGAATAGACAAAAGTTGCTATTTCAAAAAGGAGTAAAAACTCATCCAAATTTGTCATCAATATTTTCTTGATAGGACGCGTAGTTTTTGTTTTAATCGTAAAAAATAGCATTGAAAATAAAATAATTAAATTGTTTGAAAAACGACACAAGGTACAAAAAAAAATTAATAGACAAAAATTATTTACCCAAAAAGGATCTGCAAATTTATTAATAATAATTTTTAGATAGGACGAGTAGATTTTCTTTTAATCGTATAAAATAAGATTAAAAATGAAAAAATTTCGGAAAAACGACACAAGTCGTTGTCGGTTGTTCAACCAAAAAATATCTAAAAATTTGTTATAAGCTCTTGTCATAAAAATATATTAAAAATAAATTGACTTTTTGGAAAAAGGACACAAGCTACAAAAACATTTTATTTAACAAAATTTTTCGCTTAAATTATATCTACTTTGCTTAGAACCACCTTACGCTAGAATGCGCACTTTTAGTTTAAATAGTTAAAAATAGCATTGGAAATAACCAAATCAAATTTATGGAAAAACGACACAAGTTGCAATAAAATGTTTAATACAATTTTTTTAATAGGATGCGCACTTTTTTTAATTATACAAACAGGACAAAGAAAATACTTTTGTTTCAATACCAGTGCATATAATGAATTGTAATAATATATTGAAATGATACATTTTTTAGAGTAGCTGAAACTTAAAATTAGTGCAAAATAAGGAACAAATATTAAAGTAATCATGATAAATAAAATGTGTACTTTATTTTGTAATATCAGAATAAGCAGCCCCAAACCGAAGTACAGAAATAAATATAATATACATTTGATATAATAGAGTTGAACATAATGTAGAAAAGTTTGCATTTTCGAAAAAGTCGTGTGCGAAGCACGAGATACATGATGAGAATGTGTTCGTTAAAGCCGAAGGTGCTCTAACAAAAGAGAATTCACAATCAGCGGTGTTATACAAGTTTTTCAAAGAAGGAACTCGTGAATTGATAGTTTTTTCTAACAAAAATAGCTAAATTTTCAATTTTTATAAGTATTTTAATAGAATAATTCATCTATTATTGAAATGTTATTCTGCTCAAAAATTTGTAATTCAGCGTAATCCACCTATAATCCAGGCTAATTCACTTGTAACCCAGTTAATTTGAAGTAATTTAGATAAATGAAACTTGGTTGAAAATTAATTTTCTTATCCAAAAATTGAACTATTCCATTTTTTGTTAAAAATGAATCTTTTTTAGTTGAAAATTCATGTACATTTTGTGTAAAATTCGTCTTTTCTGGTAGAAAATTTTGTTGATTTAAAATTCAACTATTTGGTAAAATATTAATTCAATTTTTTAGAAAATTTAATTAAATAATCAAAAACATAATAAAATAAAATAAATAATAATACAATTGTTGAAAACTCGTTTTTTTTCTTTGGTTGGAAATTAATTGTTTTAACTGAAAATTTAAATATTCACTTTTCGGTTGATAATTTATATTTTTTAGTTGAAAATTCAAATTTCTGGTTGACAATTTATGTATTTTATTAAAAATTAATTTTTCTTGTCGTAAAAAATTAATCAGCTTGCTTGAAAATTTATCGTTTTAGTTGAAAATTGAACTATTTTGATAAAAATTTTGACTCATTGGACAGAGTCGAGATAGAAAAAGTTATGGTAAAAAGGGGATACGAGAGGGCTTAATAAAAAGAGTATCGGAAATTTTCAGAGAGACAAAAAGCAGGGTAAAGGTAGGAGAGCAAGTAGGAGAAAGTCTGTGTTTAGTGAGAGGAGTAAGGCAAGGATGTCCTGTGAGCCCACTTTTATTTAATATATTAATCTCAGACTTAGAGAAAGAAATTAAGAGAAAGGGATGGGGAGGAGTTAGAATGGGAGAGGAAAAGATATATACACTGGCATACGCGGACGATTTAGTGTTGATGGCGGAGGATGAAAAAGGGATGACAAACCTAATTACAGGATTGAAGAAATAATTAGATGGGAAAAAGTTGAATTTAAATGTAGATAAGAGAAAGATAATGAGGTTTAGAAAAGTAGGGGCAAGAAAGAAATAATGGACTGGGAGATGGAAGGGAGTAAAGTAAGAAGAAGTCAAGGAGTTTAAATATTTGGGATATACTTTGCAAATGAATGGAGATCACAGAGCTCATATAAGAGAAATGATAAAAAAAGCGGCAGGTATAATAAAACAGATATGGGGAATAGGAAAAATAAGGTTCAAGAAAGACTGGAGAAGGAGAATGTGGTTATTTGATACGCTGGTATGACCAGTATTAGGTTATGGAGCAGAGATATGGGGATGGAAGGAAAGGAAAGAGATTGAGAGTTTACAAGAAAGGTATATAAGGTGGACGCTAGGGGTAGACTGGAGGACGCCGGATATATGGTGAGAAAAGAAGCGCAAAGGGATAAATTAAGTACTAGAGCGGGTGAGAGTACATGGAAATTTGAGACTAAGTTAAGGCACGGAAACGGAGGGGAGTTACCGAAAAAGTGTTTGATGGAGGTAGGAGAAAGGAGAGGGAGAGCAGCAGAACTAACAATATGGGAAGAAGAAAGGAGTTTTTTAGTGCTAGAGATATAGGAGAGGGGAATGGAGTAAACTATGAAGAATCAAAATATAATAAATGGTATAAGATGATAAAAAAGGAAGGAGTACCAAAGTATTTAGAAAAGGGATGGGGAGAGAGAAGATGGACGAGAATAGCAAGATTTAGATTGGGAAACGAGGTAAGGGAGGGGATGTATTGGGAAAAGGAAGATAACAGAAAGTGCAGAATATGTGACTGGGAGGAGGAAACATGGGAGCATGTATGGGAAGGATGCAGGAGAGGAATGGAGGATAAGGGAAGCTGGCAAGAGAATGTGGTAAAGATTCTAGGGGAGGATGGAATGGGTGAGGAGTGGAAGAAGGAGTTAGAGGGGGCCAGAGGGGTGAATGAGAAAGAATGAAAGTGGAAAAATGGCAAAATGAAAAATGAGAATGAGATAGAAGAGAAGTGAAAGTGAAGGAAAAAGGAAACGGAAGTCGCCTAGATTAGAAGCGTAAAGATTTGTTAGCAGTTATTATGTAGTAGTATAAGTAGATTAAGATGCGCTCGCTCTCTCGCTTTCGATGGCACACTCACTCTTCCGACAGTAAAATTGCGCTATATTAATATAGAATTGAGGAGATGGATATAAGAATTAATGTAAATAGTAAGGATAAAATAATAGAATGTTTGTAGATGGTATTTTAAGAAACGGAGGTCATGTAGGGTAAGGAGGGGCAGCGCTGACCGGTGGGGCAAAGGTAACTTTGCTTATAACATCGCTATTATTTAACAATTTTCATTCTACTTTGCATTAAATAAATCTGTTTTATTATAGAGATAGCGTTACTTACTGATATCTTGAAAATTGACGTTGTAAAAGAAAAATTATGCAGAAAAGAGTTTTGACAACGAAAGAATGGAAGATTCGCTGGCAGAAATATAAAGTTTTCAACATTAATGGCAATACTGATAGTATGAAAATTTGATATTTTGACAGATAAAACAATATCACATTATGTCATTATAATAATTGAACGTAATACAAGTCCAAAGTGTATTTAATATCGTAAATAATTGAGGCCTCACCAGTGGGGCAAGCCCGACCAAAATAATAGTTTACACGTGCTTAGGTTATAAACGTATCATAAGTTTGGTCGATAAGTCATCGGTAATGTAGAACAGCCACTTATCTTCTGGGCTACATGCAAGAAACTCTATTATATATTATTATTTTCAATCCGTCGGTAGAGCGGGTGTTCTGTACTGGTACGGTAGAAACCTTTGCGCGTACTCCGTCTCTAGTTGAATGTCAACTAATAAGAGGTTATATCACAGCTATCACTATTTTTATTAAAAATAACTTATTCTTCTTGCTGAATATGTTTAAAGGTAATTTTTCCAATACATAAAATACCACAGACGCGGAACATCATGTTTTCCACTCTTCAGATGTTTTGATTTTCATAAAAAGCTGCGGTTGGCTTTGCCCTCCGGTGTGGGGCAAAGCCGACGAAATACAGCTTGTCAGAAATAATTCAATTATTAAATCATTGTTTTATTCATATAATTTTTACTTATAGAATTATGATGTACAATAATGTAGGACTCGAAATGGGAAAAAAATGGATCAATTCCACATCTTATTAACTTTAAAAAAATCATTGACTGTTAACTGGTCGGCGCTGCCCCTCCTTACCCTAAATCCTCATGGGACAAATTATGAATAAAGATGAAGAAGAGTGTTTTAAACTGTAAATTTAACTATTTATTTTTTATTATAAATTTATCTTTTTTAGATAAATTTCAACTATTTGGTTGAAAATTTAACTATTTTGTGAAAATAGTTTATTTTAACTGAAAATGTAATAATAAAATTTTAAATTATAAATCCTAAATTTTTTTAAGTTCTATTATGCTGACAAATATTACATTCCTTGCCACTGTTCTTCAACTAAAACTCAATTTTTAATTATATGTGTGACTTTGGCAGCACTTCTTCCTTCGAGTTTTTCAAATTACCCAATGGGCATTGAGAAAAAGCGACAAAAATGCTTTTGAGATTTTCGTGGCACACCTATTTTTTAGAGAAAGATTATCATATATATTGTTATATTTGAAATGGAAATTGAATATTATTGAAATATTTTCAATTTAATCTCATCCAATGCGTTTTAGATTATGTGAGTGAAAAACATGCATATATAATTTTATTAAACGAAGAAAAGCCAATATTCACTTAAAATGAATGACCCAAGAATTCATGTTGAGATAATTCTCCTAGAAAGCATATACCTATCGGACGCCTTTGTGTTTCAACGGGTTAATTGCGAACATGGCGTCTACCAATTATGGAACGTAAAAATCTTTTGTTAACACAATTACTGGTAGATGCTTTATAGATTTCTTGTATAAATTCTTCTCTGCATCAGAAACTTTAAAGAACATGAAAATTGAATATTTCAATAAAAGATATGAAGAGGTATTCAGTAGAAAACATTAATTGTTTATCGATTAAAAATTTTCATTTTTGCGGAAATTAAAATCTTGAAATATTTATATATCTGGATTTTCACTTGTTTTTTGTCTCGTGACTTTTTCTATCATTTTAATGTGGCAGTTTATTAGTATACGTCAGTTTGACATCTTATAGAATTGTTTTCAAAATGAATTTGTCCCCCTTAAATGGAAATCTTTCATCATTGATTTTCAAGTTATTCATTCTGAATTTTAGATTAAAATGAGTGAATTTTAAAAATGGTGACGCACAATTTGAAATTTGATAATTTTTAACGTCTTAGTTTCAATTTTGGAATTTTTAAATTTTCAACGCTTCAAGTTTTAATTTATTATGTTTGAAAGTTTCCAATTAGGAAACCTATCATTTTCAAAGTTTGTGGAATAATTATAATTTGAAGGTTCATAATACACTGTAACTTGGATTGAAGCAGTCCGGATTTACGCCGTTCGGAGAATTGATGCCGCGGCGGTTTCCTGATATGGGAAGTGCGATGGGGTTGCTCAATCAAGCGTGATAAATGGCTCGAGAGCCGCACTTTTAACGTGTTAGTTTCATCAGGTTACGTCATCCGTCAAAATCCAACAGAAATGATTCACGCGGCCCTGCCTGCTTACGTTCGGAGGGTCTGGAAATAGGATCAACGCCAATATAAGCAATGCCTGAAACCGTTCTTGATTCCAAGTTCCAGTGATTTTTTTGTATACAAATAAAAATTTTTAGTAAAAAAAGTACATCCAATCACTTTCAATATCACTTGGCATACCACATGACATGATACTTAATATTTTTTATCAATTTATCATCTTTAAAATTTCAATAATTTCAATTTAAAATTATAGTTTTGAATTCGCAATTTTAATTTTTGAGGTTTTTTTCCTTTAAAAACTTATAATTTTGAAAATACTTGGTTTGAAATTTCTTAATTTTTTCAATTTCATAATTTTTTAGTTTAAAATTAAATTAATAAGAATTTCAGGACGATTTCACTATCAAATCTTTAAAAATTGCCAAATTTCATATTGAAAGCCTTGATAGTCAGTTTCATATTTAATAATTTTAGCTTTATATATTCTAAATTATTTTGATTCAATTTCAAGCGTAAACATTGTCTGTTTTTTTTTAATTCTTCGAAATCGGAGAATATGAAATTGAAAGACTTGATATTTGCACAGTTTTTAGTTTATAGGATTTTTAATTGAATAACTTGGTATTCAATGCCTCCAGAATACATTAAAAACAATAAAAAATTAGGATAATAATTTTTTCAATTTGAAGCTTTTAAATTATAAAATTTTAGAACGAAGCATTGAAAATTGAAATATTTTGTATTTGTAAATGTTCTGAAATATTGATCATTTCAAACTCAACTTAAAAAAAAAAGAATTTCCAATTGCAAGGTTTAAAAGGGTGCATTTATTTAAAAACTCGTAATCATAACTATCTTGTTTTGTATTCTTTTTTTTTTTATTTTCAATGCCATTTTAAAATTATCCGATTTTTAGTTGAAGATTTAAAAAAATGAATGATTTAAAATTGAAAAATATTTGATTGAAAGATTTCAAAAATGAATAATAATTCTAAATGAAGTGTTAAAAATTGAGCGATTTAAAATTTAAAAAATGTGTTTTTTTAACATCACAATAGATAAAGATAGAACTGTCTGAAATGTTTACTTTAGTAATTGAATAATTCCTTTGCTTTTGAATGGTTTCAGTTTTAGAGTTCTGGATTTTCTTGTTAAACGCTGTATTTTAAATTTGCCCTAAGTTTTAATTTTGCAATGAAAATTAAAATGTTTGAATTAAAAAAAGTATATGAGGAATAATTTTTAAATAATTTAAATTTATTTAAAGTGAATAATTTTTTATTGTTTGTCATTTGAAATTACTTTGTTTTGAACGTTTTTTGTTTGATAATTCAATTTTAAAGGCTGATAATGGAAAATTTTGACATTTTGAACGGTCAGAATCACAGTGCATTGTTTTTTTTTGATCATAGAAAAACTTTTCTGATCAATTTTAATACTTAATTACAATTTCGTATGCAATAAAAATCTTTAATTCTAGAATTTCAGAAGCTTTGACTATGACACATTCACTTTAGTTCTCAATTTAAAATTGTCACATTTTAATCGCTTCGAATTGAAAATTATTTAAATTGAAAAATTTTGAATTTTGAATTATTAAATTTTGAACGCATTTAATTAGAAATGGTAATGCAATCTCAAGTCCTCCGAATGTTAAATTATCCAGTAATCAAAATTCTGATCCAAAATCATTCAATTTCAAAAATTTCGAAATTGTCCTATTTTTGAAATTTTAATCTGAAATCATTTAATCAATAAAAACTGTTTAATTTTAAACTCTTTGAAATACAAATGATACAATTTCAACTTCTTTTCAATAAAATTGTCCCATTTTCAAATTTATGTCTGAAATTTTTCCATTTTGGGAGCTTCTGATACAAATTTTTTCAATTTCAAACAGTTTTAATTTCCAATTATTTAATTTCAAACGCTTTTGTCTATAAATTATACATGTTCAATTCCTTTTGATTTCATTTGAAATAATTTCCTTTTTTCAAAATTTTACCTAATCCAAAATTATTTAATTTGGAATGTTTTCAATTTAAATCATTTACTTTTTTTTAAATTTCAAGTGCTTTTAAATCGAAATTATTATTTAAAATTTTGGAAAAATTCTTTATATTTGAAACTTTGTCTAATAGTGGATTCTTAAATTGTTTATATTTTTAATGTCAGAAAATTAAAATTCCGGGACGTGAACGCTCGCCCGTATTATTTCAAATTTTGTTTATTATTTATATTTATTTATATAGACGCGTGCATTTTCTGCTACTTAGAAATAAAGTTTTCGATTAAGAACTAAGATCTTCTCATCAGGCAGGTAATGTTATTGATGAAAAAGATACTCTCCGCATTTTATAAAAATTGTTTGGTAATCACTTTGATAAAAATTAATGAAACTGATTGATGATTTTTTAATACATTTCAAAGCCTATCATAAATGACGGGGGTTTTCAAAATTATAATATTGTCGAAATAATAAAAATAGTAATTGTCAAAAATGTATTTTTCAAATTTTTAAGAAATGATCAGGATTCAAAAAATATGTTTCGACATAAATTGGCTTTCTTAAGTCAATAATTAATTAGAGTATCTAAAAATGTGTCTGCACCCCCCCCCCCCCTCCCCCTTCAACGTCTTTTAATTGAAGTAAATGCTATAAAATAATACTAAAAGTTTATTTAACTTCTTCAACTTTATAAAGAGGAAATAAATGAGTTTTTGACTATTATTCAAAATTATTATTGAATGTGAAAAAAGGCGAAACATGTATATGTAAATTTATTATAGTCGTGAGAGTTTAGTACGTGTACATCCTAATTGAATTTAGGTGAACTTGTACCATGAACTCCAAAGTTTCAATTCGATTGGGAAGTGACGAACACACAGCATCTAACTGATAGACTATCACAATGTGTCCATGAATATTAGGAGAGTATTATCCAACCAATTTCAAACACAAACTGATAATTTCTAATGGAAGTTCAATATTATTATTGAATAAATTTCATATAAAGTTAATGAAAATGATATAGGGTATTATTTTTATTATGGTCTTGATAGGATGGTCCATTTAGCGCACTGCGGTAAAGCTTATTGTACGATGCCTTTTATTTATGTAAAACCCCGGTGAAATAGAGGTTTATACACGGGCAACCCTCGCTGCTAAAGTGTCAGTTAAGTCCTTTAGCATGAATACATATACCGCCAGACTCCACTTCACTGGTTATGTGCCTGTAAAAATTTTCTTTTACTAAGGTGGACTAATGGACTTTGAATCACTGTATGAATTTAATCAAAACCAGTGATGTACCTCGGCTGCATCCGACTTTATTAGAAGTAGGGGAAACCACTCTACAGTAGATAGGAAAAAATTCAACAGCATTAATGCATCAGTTTTCAAAAATAAAGAAAGATGATTATTGTTAAATAAAGCTTACATATTCATTTGAGTATTCTTAAAGAAAAAAATATCACGAAATTAATTAATCAGATTTATTAAACATTTTTATTAGACCTGGTCAAGGCCATGATTTTGACACCTTTGTCCATCAATAGATAATCGTTTCTGGTATTGCTCCTGGGCAAGTCAGAATACTCAATTCTGGATAATTATAATTTATCATTAGTATACTCACAATTAAAACCAATTTATTGAGTAAATAATAGTTGAAACTATGATTATTTCACAAAAAACGCAAAAGTTTAAATTATTCACATTTTTTTTATCTCTGATATTTCGTAAGATTGGTAAGAATGATACGAGATGTTTAATCTTCATACAATTTAACCTGACTTGCGATAACAGAAAAGTGCAGCTTTTTTAAATACCTTAATCCTAAAAATTATATGTTTTCAGAAAGGCTCCTTGAAACACAATTAAAATTTATGAGCTCTTTAATAACTAATAATAATTCACAATATTTTCTTAGTTTATTATTTACAATAATTTGAATTTAAAAACTTCACGAATCAAAATAAACAGAGCTGCTAATTTGGACAGAGACATTTTTTGTAATTTTCTGATTATCTACTGTTGGAAAATGTAATATCGAATAATGTTATAAAAATGTTTTGTTAAGTTAAAAAGTATGAATAAAGAAGAGGTGAAATTTTTTTTTCAGGTTAAAAATAAATTGTTTGCTCTCACTCATTAATTAATTATGAAATTTCAATGAAACTTCGTCAGAAGATATAGAATCCTTGCTGAAACGTTATACTAACAAAAGTAATGAACATTTTTTGTAATTTTTCCAGTTAATTAAGATTATCTACTGTAAATCATTATCTACTGTAGGGTGGTTTCCCCTATAGTCGCATTTGTCCCGCTCGATATATTAGAATTATATCGGATAATCGGTACAATAAATGGCTACTCAAGAAATTTTTCAAGTTTAGCAATTTGTAAAAACCAGTTATGGCTAAGTTACTTTTTAGAAGGAACTAGTTATCGTCACCGTTACCGTTTCAAAATGTAACCTTTACTTAGTTACTTTTACAAAAAAGGTAACTGGTTATTGTTATTTTCTTTAATTACTTTTGTATTTTAGAAATATATGTATGAGAAATATAACACTAAGGAAAATAATTAACGGTTATTTCTAGCTGTATTCAGGTGAAAAAATCAGATCTCTGAAAATAAATAGTTTTTCTTTGATTTTGAGAATAAAAATAATACTACTGATGATGTTATTTTGAACAAAAAACATTATTCTTAATGAAATTTTGTTTCAATTTACAAAAAACATTTATTTTAGCAATGATTCTAGGATTGAATTTTTTCTTCCTATCGCTTCTTTTACCAATTTTTGAAAAATTGTTGAATTTTAATAAGTGATAGCTTTTTAGGGGAAAACATTCTCTACAACTCTACTGTTTTTAATTTAAAAAATAATTTTTCTGTGATTGAAATCGTTACAAAAATATTTTAAAAAGAAAACATTTTTTAAACAAATGACTATATTTGAAGATCATTCACTTTTTTTTGAAATTAGAAACAGTAAAGTTGTAGGGAATGTTTGCCCTGATAAAACCATGACTTATTAAAATTAACCATTTTTTTTAATAGTAAGAAGCGACAGTAAGAAAAAAATTCAACTACAAAAACTAATTTTTAAATGATTATTCATCGTAGGTTTTGAACTTATTTCATTAAAAATAATGTTCTTTCTTTCATAGAACGATGATGACATCATAAAACGGATATCATTTCAATTATTAAAATCATAGAAAACATTTTTTTCCAGAAACTTTATTTTTGACACAACCAACTCAATTCACTGTTAGTCACTTTTCTTATTCAAATCACTTTCAGTCTCTTTTTTAAAATAAAGTCACTATACTTTAGTCACTTCTTTCAATGCATTGAAATAGATAACCCAAGGATTTCTCAATTTTATTGAATTTTTTTTTAATTTATCCTGAATTCTTTGAAATTCCCTTGAAATTCACTGAATCCAACGGATTTTTTTTTTGGATTTCCAATTTTTTAATACATCCTGAAGACTTTTAAATTCACCTTTAATTCTTGTGGATTCTGTCAGATTCTTGTTCACTATTTCTATTCACACTCATTTATGTGAATTTAATGAAATTTTCTTGGATTTGAAAAAATTTGTACTTTCAGCTTGAATTATTATTAAATTATTTTGATTTCGTATAAATTTCATCGAATTTTCTTAAACTCTCTTGAATTCTTCTCATTTAACTTCAATTTTGCTGAAATAAATGGAATATTTTGTATTCTATGGTTTTTTTTCTTCAATTCATTTGAATTCATTTGGAATCAACCCTGAATTTTCATTAATTTATACTGAATTCTTTTTAATTTTTCTAATATGTCTTGCATTTTTTTAATGCACTATATATATTTTTTTAATTCACTTGAATTCTTTTAAATTCACTCACTCCTACTTAGTTAATTGTATTTTTTTTAATTCACTTTGAATTATTTTAAACTCACCCCGAATTTTGAAGTATTTTATCAAATTCTTTTGAATTTTGTGTGAATGTTTTTGCATTCATTTGAATTTGATTTAGTTCACTATCTTCTTTAATTCACTCAAATTCTGCTGAATTTGCACTAAATTTTGTTCACTCCCATTTTACTCCATTCAATGGAAATTTTTTGATTTTGAACATTTTTTTCAAGTATTTTTTTCAAATTCCAATAAATTTCTTCAAAGTCTTTTGAATTCCCTTGAATTCTTCTAAATTCACTCCAATTTTACTGAAGTCAAAGGAATATTTGAGATTTTTAAATTTGTTTTCAACTCACTTGAATTCATTTGGAATTTACCCTGAATGGTTATTAATTTATCCTGAATTATTGAAAAAATGGTACTTCTTTGGAATTCTCTTGATTTTTTCACTCGCACTACATTTTTTTGAATTCACTTCAATTTTTCTGAATTCACTTAAATTTTTCTAAATTCACTTAATATTCTACTCAGTTCACTGGATTTAAAAAAATGTTGTTCAGTTTTTTTAATTCGTCCTGAAATCGTTTGAACTCACCTTAAATTCTTAGGCATTTCATCCAATTCTCTTGAATTTGGAAACAGTGGAATATTTTGGATTTTATGATTTTTCTTTCAATTCACCTGATTTTTTTTAATTAACCTCAAATTTTTATGAACTTCATCGAATTTTTCTAATTATTCTTAAATTCCCCTAAGTTCACTCGAATGTTCTCTAATTCATTTTTTGAAACTATAGTTACAGTAACTAGTTAAAGGAATTAGTTACTTCCCATCACTGGTAAAAACCACTATAAACATAAAATAATATCATAAAATACACAGATGAAAGAAAATATTCAGATTACCATAGTCAGTTAAGCGTTAGAAGTATTGGGTAATTTATATTTGAAGAAATTAGCAATATACTGTTAAAAAACAAAATAGTTGGTCATTAGTCCAGGAATCTGGTACGTCTTTACCGTTTATGCATGGGTAGAGCGCGTGTTTTGATAAAACAGTTCATTGATGGGTCCTGATGCAAATTGCAAAATTGTTTCGGCAATATTTTTGAAAAAAGTTAAAAAAATCAAACCTTCCCATTGAATTTTAGAGCATAAATTTCCAACAGCAAAAGTGATCTAGAGAAAATTTCAATAGGTGCCGAGTTATGGTCTTTTAAAATATCCGTTTTTTTAAGTGGCTAAAAAATTAAATTCTGAAGTTTGCATCTGTACTTCGGAACCTGTCAATTTTACGAAAAAATGCTCTGAATAATAAATAAAGTCGACGCAATTTCAAATAATTCTAAAAAAACACAATGACCTAGTCCCAATAGGTCATGAGTTGTAGCCTCGCCAAGTTGAGCATTTTTGACCTATTTTTCAGGGGAAATTATTCTTGTTTAGTTTTTTCGAAATAGTTCGTTTATGGATGAAGCTACGTTAATGACGCCTGAACAAAAGTTATAGTGCAAAAAAATTATGCTGAAATAGCTCGCTTCTTGCATATCCTAAGAAAAAACTACAAGAAGATAAATGATAGGGGACCAAATGCTGCGTATAATAAAAAGAAAGTTGTAGCTTTTACATACATATAAGTGCTACATCATTTAAAATTCGAAGAAATCAATAAAAAATATTCTCTGGAGAACCCGAACGTTTTATTTTTTCCTATATTTATTATACACTTTCTGCTAATATGAGAAAAGCATCTCATCATCTTTATACGAGATAAGCCACTTCTGAGGCTGGGCGATTTTTTTACTTACAAAATTTTATGTTAATATTTGTTTGTATTTATCTGTCCTTATTTACGAGGATAATGAAAAAATTCAATATTATGAAAAAAACTCCTATCCACAAAAGTTATTTAGCCCGATAAAAACTAACAGGATGTGTTCCTTAGAGAAGGCCATATCCAACAAAAAAAATAGGAAAAAATATGACTGTGGTTTTTTTGAGAAAATCGACTTTTAAGGGGGTTTGGGAATTTTTTTGAATAAAGCACAAAATTCAAATACGAAGAACGTCGTAGAATTTTTTTTCGCAAATCGGAAAAATACGTGTCTCCTCATTACCTCTGACCTACCTAGGACCTGCCTAATTTGAAATGAATTCGTAGGTATTAAGAAAATATATATTATATCTCGTAAAAATTTAATTATACATACATTTTTAAATCGCTTAAGTGTGGAATGTTTAAATTTCAATGTTCCAGTTTCTGAAGATTTCAAGATTTAAAATCTGCATGAAAGTTTATTTCATAAACCAACTGTCATAAATGCCATCCATAAAAGTCAAACTTTGCCAATTTTGAGAAGGAAAGATTCTCTACGTTCTTCGGATATTCGATTCTGATTAGAATCGGAATTGCCGGTTCTAAAAGCGTACCCCATATGTTATGATTTATTGAGGCATGAGGGACAGATTATACGAATCGTGAAAATATCGAATGCGAGAAACTTGTGAATTTCGAAGTAGTTATATTATTTTAAAATGAACGCAATACGACCTCAAGATGAATTTGCAATAAATATTGATCATAATGACCAAATTCGAAATATTTCTGGATTAAATTTCAACGGTTTGATTGGAAGGAAGTGGTGCACAGTATAATATGTTTTGGTAGGTATTAGCGCTTTTAATCTAGACAAACCTATTATATTTGGCTGACCACATTCTGCTGTATATCTGGTGTGGTTTTCATGAAGCCTATGCACATTTGCACAATACTGTGGCGTTGTGGAGTAATTTACGTTTCAATCATTTTCACATAATTGTGTTCATTTGAGTTTATCTTAATTACTTAGACAGATAACATTTAGGTTAACGAGTAGGCAGATAAAAAAATTACAATAATAACATAGGTATCAGCTTACTAAGTACCATAACTACTTAAATAAATATGTACAAAAATACTTATTCATAGGGTAATAAAACTAACCAGAGGAAAAATCTGGGAGGTCGAATGTGAATTTATGCGAGGAAGATCTTGCGCGGATTAGATATCTAGCTGCAGACAGAACACAGAAAAAAGTTGGAATGTAAACAAAACAGTTTTCTGTGTATTTGTTGACCTGGACAAAACGTTTGATATTAGGCAAGGTTTTAGGCAAGGATGCGTTATGTCCTCTTGGCTGTTTATTATATTCATGGATAAATGTCTGAGAATGGTCCTCTTCGACGAGGAAGGTGTGGGTCTCGGGAAAGTGAAGGTGCGTGGGTAAGCGTTTGCAGATGGTAAGGTTTTTATGGGAGAGTCAATAGAAGGCTTACAGAGAATGTTGAGCGAACTGAATACTAGCATGAAGAACATGTGCCTCAAAATTAACTTGAATGAAACAGAAAGTATGATACTTTAAGGAAATGGTGAAAAAAAACGATGGAGAAATAGCCAGGCGTATAAAATAGGGTAGGAAGGTTATTAGCAGGGTAGGAGCCATTACCAGAAGTAAAAATATAACAAATAAAGCTAAAATTGAAATATACAATTCCGTACTTGCACCGACTGTACTGTACGGTAGCGAGACCTGGACCTACCAAGAAAAGGATAAGAGTCAAATTAACGCAGTTAGCAGCAATTCGTGCGCAATGTATGCGGTAGAACACTAACGAAAAAAGTCAGTAATGCGAGGATTCTCCAAAAATGTGGTATGAAGAAAACACTGTTTAACAAGAGTGAAAGAAATTTGTTGAGCTGGTTGGGGCATGTTGAGAGAATGAAAGAATAACGACTGACGCAACAAGTATATTCAGTTAAAGTAAATGGTAGCGTACTCAGAGGCAGACCGAGGAAAGAGTAGTTGGAATGTATGAATGAGACCCTTATTCGAAAAAATATAAAAAGCCGCACAAACACAAGAGCTTGCATGAGAAAATGTATGGTCGTAAAGGAAGCTGAAGTGGTATGCCAGTATAGGAAAGCGTGCCGACAAAAAGTTGATAAGAAATGCATGATGAAGAGTGTCAAAGGAGTGAGAGACGCCTGAAACGAAAGATCTTGGATACTAATGGGTCCGCGTGGAGAGATTTACATTGTGACTTTGAGAAATTCTTTGCCTGGGGTGCTGCCTAAAAAGATTGATCAGCGACCTGGGTCGGAGCAGTGCTGCGGAAGGAACGTGTTATTTAAATAAACAACACGGGAATTCTAAATTAATCTAAAAATCTATACCGCCCTCCCCCCACCTTATACCGTATTGTACACTTTCCGCTCTTACTTTTCTCATAATGAACTTCCTGATCCCCGACAGTTTAACGAGGCTAGAACCAAATGAGTTAAACTTACCCAGAAAGGGGTTTAGTTTAATGGTATAATAATAATAAAATATAATGTACAATAAAATTTTTGAAGTACTAGCATTTTCAATCACGCACATATAGTTTTTCCTTTTCAGAGAAAAATAATTTTTAACAAAAAGTAAAAGTTTTTAATGACTGTTTATTTTCTAAGCTTAATTGTTTATTTGCTTTGAAGGTTATGGGTGATTGCCAAAAAGTTGACTATTTTATATAATGAGATTTTCGAAAATAACAACATTTTCAAAACTAAAATATTTTTAAAAAATTCATGGTAACCCAAGGGAGTATAAAAGTATAAAACTAAGAGATTTATTTGATTTTGACTTCAGTCTTTCAACAAATCCTCTCATTTTATAACATGAAAAATTAATATGCAGCTTTACCGGATATTTTGTGAACAATATTATGCAAAAATAGTGATCACTATTAACAGTTTTGCGGAATCAACATTAATGGATCAATTTTTAAATATACCAAAATCTTCGTAATTAAAAAATTAACAATTTTAGCTCACATTATGAATAGTTCCAATTTTTATTTTCGAGTTATTTTAAAAATCCTTAACACTCAGATTTTGAACTTTATTCTAGATGTTAATATTATTTCGCAATATTTCATTTTAAATTTGTAGTTTGGGGCAGGTGCGTGATAAGACATTCTGCGTACTTTTTTCTTTATAATTTCCAAACAAAGTTAGTTTAGTAAGTTTTTGTAAAAATGTGAATTTGTCCCAAAAAAACTAAAAATATTAAAATCTTGCAAGATTTTCGAAAATTGTTCATATTATGTATATTACGAAAAAAATAATGTTAGCAATTTTTGCAAAACTCTAAGATTGACCAATTTTTTAAATCTTCATTTAATTCAGGGTCTGAGCATTTAATTTGTTAGAATCTTCTGCAGTTTTTTTATGTAAATTTTGAACGTGAGAAAAATTCTATATGTATGTATACCATTAAGCCACTTCCCTTTCGGGGTAGGCGTGACACTACCCGATTCGGGTAGTGTTTCTAGGTTGATAACTTGTAGTAAATAACTACAAGTGTGGGCTCACCACACCCACGATGTGCCAACAGCACTCAGTTTTCTCGAATGGTCACCCATCCAAGTGCTAACCGCGCCCAACGCTGCTTAACTTCAGTGATCTGACGAGAACTGGTTTTTTCAGCGTGGTATTGTCGGAAAAAATTTATAATAGTTTGCAAAGCTTTAAAAAATTATTTTAATTTTTGAAGTTTGTAAAAACGAAATTTTCTCCTAGAAAAACTGAAAGTATTGAAATCGTACAACATTGTTGAAAACTAAACATATCATGCAATATGTTGTATAAAAAAATTATGATTAGCGATTTTTGCCAAACTCTGAAAATTACGAAGTTTTTAAACTTATTATTGCTGCGCGAAACCTCAGGATAATTATAATAAAAATTTAATAATAAAAATTTATTATAAAAATTTAATAATAAAAATTTAATAATAAAAATTTAATAATAAAAATTTCATAATCAACAATATAAAATAAATTTTGAATTTTACACAAGTTATAAGAGACCCAAAATGAAGCTTTTGTGCTAGGCTGTTCCCGCGTGAAAAAAGTTTGCATGGCTCACGCATGGCAATAAACTT
>CAKNYM010042809.1:12751-63035 GCA_932195095.1 Andricus curvator | reverse complement strand
AACTAAAAAATGTATGTATTTCTGGATGAAAAATTGTGTTTGAAAATGTGCATAGTATTCAAGAAAAATACGAAAAACGTTCTCAAAAATTGAATTTTAAATTTAAAAAAAGAAATAAACAAAATTAATTCCGATATAAATCGGTGCTGAATTGAACCCTGCAAAGTTTGTTTGAAAAATGTTATTAGGTTTGAAGAAAATTTGGAGAGAGCACTTTTTTTCTTTCAAAGCGCACGTGTTTTTTAATTTATTTTTTAATACAATCTTTATACAATTATATTGTTGCTTCAAATTCAAACAATAATTTAAAAAAATGTAATATTAAGAAAATGTAAGTAAGTATACCATTAAGCCATTTCCCTTTCAGGGTAGGCGTGACACTGCCCGATTCGGGTAGTGTTTCTAGGTGGATAGTTTCTTGCAGTAAATAACTACAAGTGTGTATTTGATTATTTTATTTTTAATAAATAAATAATATTTATTGAAAAACAATTTTTTCATTTTTAAATTTGTGAATTCCATAATTCGGGAATTTTTTGCTTTGGATATTTTCTGTCGAGAATCTTCCAGTTCGGTAATATTATAAACTGTTCGAAAAATTTATAATTTCGGGAATTTTATTATTAGAAAATTCACCAATTCGGCAATTTGATAGTGTCGGAGATTTCATTTTTCGGGATTTTTCAGTCATTCCTTTCGGAATTTCTTTAATCGTGCCATATTTTTATACCTTCTTTTAAAATTATGTAATTTTTCAAAATAAAAAGTCAGAATTTAATTTCGAAATCATCAAAAGTATCAATTTTCTTTTAAATTATTTAAAACCTTTTCAAATTATTTTTGAAATTTTTTTCGGAACTTTTAAGTATCTTTTAAAGTGATTCCCATTTTCCCTAAACTTTTTGTAAAATCCTGCGAAAGAAAATTGCCTCAAAAGCTTCCATATTTCTTGACAATTTTGTAAATCTTTTGAAATGTTTGGAAATATTTTTAAACATTCTTTTAAAGTTATGTTCTTTTTTTAAATAAAAAGTCTTTTTAAATTTCCCAGAAATCTTTTTAAAACATTTTTGTTAAATTTTTCAAAATTTTTCAGAAGCTCCTACTTTTTTTTGTTGGAAACATTCAAAAACCTTCAACTTATTCGAATTTTTCCGAAATTAATCGTTGTTCAACTATTATTTACAAATCAAAATTCAACACTTTTACTTTCAAATTACAAATTTAAAAAATAGAAAAATTATAATTTTAATATTCAAAATTTAAATTTATCACTCTGAAATTGTAAAAATTCAGTTTCGAATTGTTTAATATTGAAAATTGTTTTTTTTTTAATTTAAAAATTCCAAATTGAATGGATTAAAAGTGGAATATTTTATACTAAAACAATACTTGAATAAAATTTTTAAATTGAATAAAGGCGTTTATTTATGAATCTATTAATTTGAAGTGATTTTTAAATTGAATATTGTTTATGAAGACTGAATCGGATGTTTACATTTGTCTAGCTACTAAGGCTTTCGAATTAAATTAGTTCAAATTTTAACGTTAAAATATGTAAATTATTAACTTTGAACAGATCCAGAATCGTCTTGTAAAATCAATTACTGTTCAATTTTTAATACTCGAGCTACATTTCTAAAAGCATGAGTTAATTTATATTTACAGCTGATCAGTTGAAAAAGTTTTGTTATTTTCCGGTCAAAAAATAGATTCACTTTCATTTCCCGATTTTTCCCGGTTGCAAGTCTAGCTCGATATTTAGAACAACTTAAATGTTTTTGAAAAATTAATTTTTCGGTTCTAACTTCCGGGACAATCATTTTATTCCTTGAAAGATTTTCTACAATTCTCGTGGTTAATTTTTTATTTTAAGAAATGTATGTAAAAATTATACTATTTTTATTTCTACAAACAATATTTTTCTTCAATAAAATTGTTGTAGTAAAGGCGTTTCAAAGAGTTTTTTTTAATCTTTCGAGAAATAAAATAAATATTTATAGGTCGACCAAGGTTAATTTTCTTTACAAAATTTTCCTTCAATCTCATTTTTTCCCGTTGTTTTTACTATAGTACAATTTAGGTTTGTATATTTGGGCGAAGAAATCCGTTGTATAGTTTGACAAATATTCTTTAGAAATCAATATTTTGTACAGAAAATTACCTTGAGGGACCTTTCATTATTATTTTATAAACGTAAAAAAATCAGGTATCAATGTTTTATATGAAAAACATAATCGATGAGTGACAGAACGAAATCAGAAACAATAATAATGTCAATTTATTTAGAAACAAGCACTTTGAACAAAATTGACCTTGAGCGAACATTAAATATATATTTTTCAATTTTGACAAAACTCAGGTGTTATTTTCTCACAAAAAAAAATAATTTGTGGGGGTGCTAAATTATTAAACTAGCTGTGAATTCGAGCTTGAGTGTTTCCACTTTGTTTGTATTTATAATTATATGCACTCAAAAAAATGTCTTGTTAAATAAGCACAATTCTGGTTAAATATGCCCTTCCTATTTTTGTTGGTTAGACTAACCAGAATTATGGTTGAATTAACCAGAATTCCGGTTGAATTAACCAGAATTCCGGTTAAATTAACCAGAAATTCTGGTTAATTCAACCATAATTCTGGTTAGTTTAAACAGAAAAAATAGTAAGGGCATATTTAACCAGAATTGTGGTTGATTTAACCAGACATTTTTTTGGGTGTGGTGCTCATTTCACGACCACTTTGCTTCCCGTTAGCAAATGTATTTGCTTCGTCATAGAGGAAGCATTAGTTATTTTTTTTTAAATAATAGACAAACCAAAGTCTTCATTTTGCTCAATTTAAAAATAGAAATTTACAAAAAATACAAAATTACAAAATAATACAAAAAATTTTTTAATTTAAAGACAAATCAAATTTTGTATTCGAAATGATAATTTTTCGAGCTGGAAAAGGGAAGGGAAAAGTTCTGTCGCGCCATATCCCTTTTCCAGCTTTGTGATTTCTTTACAAAAATTGTCAGAATTACTCTATTTGAAAATTTATAATCAAAAAGTCTTTTCTATTCATGCGTCAACTTTGAATTATGTTTATGAAAAAAGTTTTTCTGTTTGAAACAGATGATTCAAATATTATAAATTACCATACCTTCCCTACTCTTTAATAAAATGAATTAATATTATATCTCAATCGATTCTTCTCGAACCAAGGAATCTTTTATATTCTTGCACCAACTTTGAATTATGTTGAAGAAAAAAGTTTTACTATAAAAACCGGTATTTTTAAATATTATGCATTACCATAGCTTCCTTACTCTTCAACAAAATTTATCAATATTATAGGTCAATCGATTCGACTCGAATCAACACCTATTTTCTGTTCTTGCATCAACTCTGAATTATGTTAATGAAAAAAGTTTTACTATAAAAAATCGATTTTCAAAATATATAAATTACCATAACTTCCCTACTCTTTAATAAAATGTATTAATATTATAGGTCAATCGATTCGTCTCGAACCAATGAATCTTTTATATCCTTGCATCAACTTTGAATTATGCTACTGAAAAAAGTATTACTATAAAAAACCGAGTTTCCAAATATTATTGAGTGCTAAAAAAAAATTCAATGAATATTTTTAGAAATCCCTTGGTCAGTTTCAAGATATTAGTGAGGAAAACAAGCCCTCCAAATTTCATCAATTTATGTGCAACCGTTGTCTAGTTATCGTGTTCACAAAAAAGTGTGACATCCACGCATCCACACACTGACTTCCGGACAATTCCTTAGAAAATTGTATTAGACATTTTTACATTGAGGAAGGTTTAATTGAATGAATTAAAATTTTTTGGAAAATGTTACCATTACAAAGCTTCTTCTATGATGAAGCAAAAATAAATAAAACTGGAAAAAGCACCCTTTTAAAGAGCTTTTTAAACTAAACATTTGTTCAGGTTTTTCAAGCACTCCTAATTTTCAATAGTCCTACTTTCAAATTTATCTGAAGATATACGGTTTAAGTCGTTCTAAAATAATGATTCAAGTATTAAAAGACGTTCATTTCTAATTCTGCAACTTTACACGATTTTAATTTGTAACTAAATAATTTGAAATGTTTCAATCTAAAATTATCGAACACTTTCAATTCAAAAATTATTGCATATTTAAATAGCTTTAAATGTCAAATTATTCAATATAGTCTACTTTGTCATGTTTGACCTACAAGTATTCAGTTTTAATGGTTATAAATTACAATTGTGAAAAATAAGTGAAATATTTTAATTAATTTATAGTTTGAATCAAAAACATTTGTATACTTCAATCTAAATGCAGCTGAAAACATTGAATTTAAAATGCGTTGAATTCAAGATATATTTCGAAAAGAAAACTGAAAGCAGAGGATCGACTCTCAAAAGAAGCGACTAAAGTAAGAAAGTATTTTCACATATTTAACCTTTAAATTTAAACTTTTGACTTTTTCGCGTTGTAGCAATTTCGAATCTCAGAATTTATTATTTTTAACCTAACTTATAACGACAATTGTGAAAATTCAAACAATAAGCCTGCATTCTGAAAATGAGGAAATTTTAATGTTAAAATTTAAATTATCAAATTGAAGCCTTAAAAATTAAAAAATTTTCAATGATTGTTTTGAAATTGTATTAGAATCGTAAAAGAGTATAATTAGTTCGGAATCGAAAGACATACAGCAAAGATATATAATATATTTGCATACAGCTCAGTTATCTGCGCAAAAAGAAATGTGTCAACAATTTCTTGTTTGCAGAGTTTTTAAATTTTCGGAAGTTTACATTTTTTTACATACCTATAGGTATGACCTCTATAGAGATAAAAAAAGATACCCAATTTTCTCTCATTTTAATAACTTATTTTCTGAGAGATAATTCCTATTAAATTCACCCCCGCTTTCAAGTCACCGAAATGCACTAGGGAAAAAATCGCCAAGACCCAGGAATACAAATCAGATATACAGCGAATTAAAAATTTGTTAATTTTGATATTAAATGGGATTATCTTTGTAACTTGTGATTTCAAAAATTTGCATATAATCATTTAAAAAAAATAAATACTGTAGGAAAAAATCGAAAAGATCCAGGTCTCAAAATTATAATTACAGCAAATTTTGTGTACTTCTAGGGACGACTGAAATATCCCGCAAATAAAATTCCCGACTCTGTAAAACTCCCGAATAATAAAATTCCAGAACAGTTTATAATAATACCGAATTTTAAAATTCCCTACATACAATTGCCGAATTCTAAAATATCCGAACTAGAATTTCCATAATTATAAAATTCCCGAATTTTCACAATTAAAAAATTGTTTCTTAATAAATATTATTTATTAAAAAGGCAATAATAAAATATTTTTATCAAATAAATTTTTGTTTAATATTTAACGTTTTAAAAAATGGTTTGAATTTAAAATAAAAATAACCCTCCAAAAATTGTATAAAAAAATTAATGTAAAAACACGCGTGTGCTTCAAACGGAAAAAAAATTTCTCCCTAAATTTTCTTCGAACCAAACATGATCCAGACCAACTTTGCAGGATTCAAATCAGCCCTAATTTATTTCGAAGTTTGTTTTGAATTTTTTTTTAAATCAATAATTCGATTTTTGAGAACATTTTTTTTTAATTTAAAAAAAATACTATGTGCATTTTCAACAAAAATTTTTTTTCTTCCAGAGATATATTTTTTTCAATTATTGTTATTTTAAAGTCAAACAATATTTTTTTTAAACTTTAAACATTAAAAAAGATTTTTCTTCAAATATAAATATTTGATTATTTTAATTAAAAGAATCATTTATCAAAGAAATTTTTTTTTCAGCACTGGTTCATGATTTATCTCAAAATCTCTTTTTAGTTTTTTTTAAAATAAAAAATTAGGTTTTCGAGAAAAGTTTATTCATAATTTTTTAGAAAGACTTTGTACAAAAAACCTATCTCAAGCTTCAGACCGTCAAAAATTCTATATATTAAATGCAATCAATTTTCGGTTCAGTCTAGTAATAAAAATTAAACTATTAAAATTATTAATAATAAATAATTTAATTAAATAAATAAATAAATAATAAATAAATAAATAAATAATTAAAATAAAATAATAATAATTAATAATAATTAATAATAAACTATTAAAACTATTAAAATTAAATTATTTTAAATTATAATTTAAAATATCATATCTATCATTCATAGAAGAAGCATGAACGTATCAGAAATTATAATAATATTCAACAATCAAATATAAACATAATTATCTCTTATTACCTCTATTATATATTTTACTATATTATTGTATTACTCTCACAATTCAGTTTATTTAGCACCATCATATCAGTGCTTCTATAATTATTAATTTTTTATTAATTTTTCATTAATTTTTCCAGAAACGTATTTTGGGTGTGCCTAGACATTGTCCCATTTATTATTATATTCGGAAGTGCGGTGTTTTGTTTATGAAGCGATACATGTCGAACTTTTCTAACCTTAAAAAATCTTTCAACTGCTTTACCGTCATATTTTACGAAGAATGAGAAAACCAGCTCTCGACTTCGTAGTACGGTGAGGGCAGCACCTCGATATGGCAGAAAATGTGATGTCCTATATATATCGTTCCCCCACTCTGACATCCCGTACCGCATCTACGTTTATAATATCTTTGATGTAAGGAAGGGACATATACATATATAAAGACCAACACATGCACGCGTCTGTAGTTCTCTGGCTCATCACAGATGGCGCGGAATATCGCCATTTATTTCCCACAGAGTTGACCGAGCCTGAGTTACAGTGACAGTTCACGGAGGTTTGACGTTCCCATGTGCTACGTCACGTCATTGAAATTTGATTCTCACTTCAGTCCTGTTTTGATCCAAAAAAGTTGTACTAAAACGTCGTTTAGCGGCATCAAAATAAAGTGGCATTAGAATGGAGTCACCTGAGACTATATTTTTGGAGGACTGTTTCAATACCGAAAACTAGCCTCGAAATGATACTTTTTTTTACAGTGAACTACATAACATTTATATTCAATAGATTATAACTACATAACATTTATATTCAATAATAAAATAAAAAGCTGAAAGTTCATATCCAATATCCAATTATTATTGTCAAAAGCATATTATAAGCAAACCTAACATTGTTAAGATCCTTCATGAAGATCAGATTTGTAACGAACAACGCAATAGACCAAGATGAGCTGTATGCATCAACTTTCGCACAACAAACAGGCACACGCTAATCAAAAAGACATAAATTAATCAACAACGTAACCAGAAAATCTAGCTGCATTTTCAATCCCATACGCTTACAAAATGCTGGTACCTATAGCACTTACATAGCACATACATACATACATACATTGATTAGCAGTTCGAACTCGAAAGTTCATTGCCTCACTACCCGATTCGGGTAGTGTTTCTAGGTGGATATTTACTACCAATTTGGACCCACCACACAGTAAAAGAAAATAAGCGATACAAATAAAATTCTCGCATATTCAACACAACAAATGGGCACACAATAATTAAAGGACCATACATTAATCAACGAAGCAATCATAAAAACTAGCCACATCTTCAATCATATACGTTTTCAAATGCTGGTACAAACAGCACATATACAGCACAGTAGACTAAAATCAGCGGGCTACATAAAATTTGCAGAACTAATACAACCAGCAAACACACATTAATTGAAGAGCTATAAATTAATCAGCAAGCTGACCTTAAGAAGAGGCCAGATTTTCAGTCCCATACGTTTACAAAATGCTGGTACCTATACTGCTCATCTACATGATTTAAGCATCTTGACCTACTTATGTCTATGCAACGGACACCAACCTCTTCGATACAAAAGCAATAAATATCTCAATCAAGATGACAGCTGTAGAAGGGTGAGCCTCTCACAAAAAAACAATCAAACTCTATGCCCTTCTACGCATTAGAATATCTCAGCCTTTGTCATCTAGGAAGGGATACCATATATTTTGGTGACTGCCACATTCTCCATATTTGGGCAAATCACGATTCCTCATCGCTGATTGGCTACCCAATTAATTACCCCGTTGGACTAGGAAGGGATATAATGCATTATAGCTACTGCGACACTTTCCGTATATGGACATACATATAATTCGCAATGCCCATTGGATAATTAGACTCCTACTACTCTTCTACATAATTGATTATCAACACTGATTGGATCCAAGATGAATCCCTATTTCTAATACCACTCACCCCTACAGGAATCTTAGGAGGGATCTCGTGTATGAATACAGCAGATTTGGAAGCAGAAAATCAGTTTAAGCAGTTCATCAGTTTAGTTAGAACAACAACCCAGTACAACAAAGAATCATCGAAACCCTAAACTCCGGTCCAAGATACTCGGCCCGTCAACCAAGTAACATCGGCGTGTCTTCAGTTTTCTAAAGTTTAACTTCTGTGCGGAAACCTCGAGTCCGAATTCAAAAGAGCACCTGCCACAAATGAACAACGGCGCCAGATTCACTGACCTGGCACCTCAGCCTGCATTCTGCGCTACTCGCCCCCTACGGGTCCCACATAGGGTCCGTAGATCGAAGGACGACTCACCTTCCTTTCAACTAGCGAGAGGGTGAATACACATCACAGACAAATAAACACGTAAGTACTAAATTATCTCACATCCCTTTACTCTATTGTTTGATGAACTAGTCATCCCTATTTAAGGTGGACTAAAACCAAACAAGAAGAGGTAATTGAAGAAAGAGAACTCCAGCTGCATCATTTTTGATCTTTTAATTTAACCTCTGTATTTTATTTCAATCAATTTGCAATTGTCTCAATAAACCTCAATTAATTTATAAAACAAAATTTCATGTTTGGTTAATTTATTTTTGTAAGCGGTAGTTATCCTCATCCCAGTTTTCTAGTTTATATTAGAATGTAAAACGAGGAACCATCATTTAAATTGATAAAATATAAGGTAAGTTATGTTTCTTGGGACGTAACACTCCTTATAAATAAGTAGTCTCATTTTCGTAGCTCTTGAAACGTAAAATTTTAATTTATTCATGTTTAAAACGTGAAAGCCAATTTATTTTAAGCAAAAAGAATTTAGTGTCTAAAAATATTTTTTGGATTAAAACTAGATCATTCTTGCGTGTAAATAAAAATTTATTTGAAAAAAGACAAAATTTTTGTTCCGTCAAATTTTGTCGCAATTTTCTGGCAATAATTACCTTAAACAAAATTAATATTTTTAAAACAATCAAAACCTAGGGTTAAGTGATGATTATTAAAAATGGTATTTACGGGCAAAAACATTATGGGGCAGTTGTTCTAAGTAATTTTTTTTTAGGATGAACTAGAAAAACTTAATAATGTGTACAAGTTTTTTGAGCAACCTACAATTTTTCGAAAATGAGCGAAAAACGTTATTTTTTAAAATTATTTTTTGTACTCCTTTCGGATGCCAAACCACAGCATTTTTTCTGCTTGGCTTAATTGATTACATTAATATGAGAGTTGAAAGGATTGTTTTTATTAAGTTAGTTCCCATGCAATTTCTCACAAATGGGAAATAACATCAAAAGCCGATTGTTCTACGGTTATTATTTCCGAGGTTCGATCAAAAATGGTCAAGTTAGATTTAACAGGAAAAGATTACGTTTGTAATATACCGAATAGTATTGAACTGCAATAAGCAACAACATTTTTGAAATCGATTAATATCTTCTGTTTTCTTTTTTGATTTGAATATTCAAAATAGCTTTCCTATTGTTTCAAAGAATTGCGGAAGATTTTTATAAGTAAGGTAAATGTCCCAGTAATCGTGACGGTCCTAATAATCGTGAAACTAGCTTATAATTTGATTATATTTAAAAAAATATGTTAAAAGTAACATATAATGAAAAACCCCGTTTATCTTTAGCATTTTATAGTAGCAAATAGAAGTTAAATTCACTGAAATTAAATAAAAAGTCAGAAAATTGGCATCACGATTACTGCTGGGACTAAGGTCACGATTACTAGGACATTTACCTTACTGTTTTTCTTAGCGAAAGCAATAAAAATAAATCTTTTGCTCAATTCAAATAGTTTTTAAAATGTGCAAAGCTGTTTTTTTTCATTGAGTCATATGCACACATTTTGGAAAAAGTTAAATATATCAAAACCGAGTTCCTTTGAATTATCAAATAAAAAATGAAAACAGAAGATATTAAACGATTTCAACATTTTTAACAACTTTTTCGGATATCAACGCACAAATTTTGTTTCCCTCAGCTCAAACGATTTCATTATTTGCACCATTTTCACTCTGCCTTTATTTATATGCCTTATATAATTAATAAAAATTGATTCATTATTTCTAAAACTGCTGTTCTTTATGTTGATAATTGATACCATTATTTACTTCTCCCACAATAAGCTATTTAACTTTTCTCTTACGCTATTCATATATTATTTTATTTCCTAAGCACACTTTCATTCTTTAGTACTTATTATTTACCGATTGCACAATAATTCTAGAAAAAAATATGTTTCGAATTTCTTCAAACTTTACTTATTAAATAATAGGTAAAGCTACATAAATGCAGTCTTCAACTATACTAAATTGTATACATTATATTATAAGTCTCTCACTTTTCGAAAAAACAGAAATATATTCTTTACAAGCTGAAAAATTAAGTATTTATTTCTTTATTACATTACTGAATTAATTAAATTAATTATCAAACATTAAAATATATTTTAATCAGCCGTTTCACTTTGAAAAGTATTCAAATCGCCTTACGAAGTTGAAAAATGTAAACCAATGCGACTCCTCGCATTTAAAAGTTTTCACTTTGTTGTAAACTTTCCTCTCATTTATTCGCATTCAATAGCATTCAAATTAATTCGAACTCTCGCATTCAAAAGTTTTCAACTTGCTCTAATCTTCTTCACATTCAGTCGCACTCAATATCATTAAAATGCATGCGAACTCTCGTATTAAAAAGTTTTCACTTTACTCCAAACTTTCCTCTCATTCAATCGCATTCAGTAGCATTTAAATGAAAGAGAAATCTCCCATTAATGAGGATTGACTTGTCTTCTGTTTGCTTCGGATTGAATAATATCTTAATGAACGCGAAATCCCACATTCGACAGGATACATTTACTTGAAATTTTTGTTTCGCATTTAGTCGCATTCAAAATTTAGACGCTATATTCGAAGTATCGCATTTGAAAGTTTTGACTATCCTTCAATCCGAGGTTGTTGAAAAGCAGATTTCACGAGAACTTCTCGTGAACGCGAAACAATACTTCCCGGTAAGAAGAGAAGAATAGAGAAAAATTAATATTTTCAGATATAAACGAAAGAGTGAGCATTATTTAATTTTTTTGAATGTGCTAATTTTCTATCGGGAGAAGTGCCCAACGAATGAATAGGTTTATCTACGAAACCAATTCTTTTCTATTTCCTTAACGATTGCCGCTTGTGTTGTGTTCCATGCAGGCGAACATATTTTCCATTTTTTTAATTCCTCTTAATGCGAGCAGTAGACACACCTCTCATGGTTATTTTCAATTCCATATTTACATGCTGTATTTTCGATTAAATTAATTCTTTCTAATCCGTCGACAAAATGTGTGCGCTTACATGGTTTCTATTCCTCCGTGTGCAACATAAGTTTGGAAATTTCCATTTTTTTTGTCACGGTTATTTTTAATTTCATTCTGACATGCTTCATTTTCGATTATTTTAATTCCTTCTAATTTGTCCACAAAATATCTGCACTTGCATAGTTTCTATTCGTTTTTGTGGAATATAAGTTTGGAAATTTCAATATTTTTGTCTACCATAACGGTGGAGTGATTGTAATAATAATATTTTATATTTTGTCTTGACCCTAAAAAAGATTTCAGATGTTTAGCAGTCAAGTTGCAAAAATTTAACCTAAACCAAAAATTCAAAGTCAAACAAAAAAAATGGTAAGCAGAAAATTAAAAAAATGTGGATTTCGACTATGCTGGACCAATATTACGACAATGTTATATAGATCGTTTTTTTGACTCCGTATACTTTTTTTGTGTGGCTGTGCAATCCATGCAAATTTGCACAGCAGTAGTGCGTGTTCCAAGACAGATTTCATATGAAATCAGTCAAAATATGTTTCTGTTCGATAGATTGATAAAAAAATGTTCACATAATTTACCCAAATACAATACTTATTTATTTAAAAAATGCATTTATTTCAATTCACAGTTTTGCCTTAAAAGTTACATTATTCTATTCCTTTCTATTCTTTCTTTGACATTTCTCCACTTTTTAATTCCTTCTAATACGCTTTCATTAAATTTTTCTGAGTGGATTAAAAAGACTAGCTTTTGCTTTTGGTTATATAAGCGGAGCGCTTACTCAACCGCAGCCAGAACAAGCCGGCAACAGAGAAAGAGAGGCGACACTGAGACCAACCGCGAGCAGGCATCCAATAGAGGAAGAGCGATGCTTCAGGACCCGGAGGAGCATCAACATTCAGGTTTCTCTCAAGCCCAAAGATCTGGCTGAATAGGATGACAAGCTTCGTGGAGATTTTTCCGAAGAATCCGACCTCTGGACTATCAATTGTAGTGTGTATAATGCAGCGAGAGCTTTGGCAGATTCAAACCGTAAAACGAAACCAACGGTTTCAAGACCAAAAGACGAATGCATCAACTCAGCACAAAGAAAGGCTGGGCAAGGCAGTATGCGTCCCGCATTCAGTGTGTGAATGACTACATAACATCTGGCAGGACTTTCACTGCCAAGGTCGACAGTTCGCGCGCGAACTGCGGATCCGTCATCACACACTCAACAATTCAAAGCTACTGACCATCAGGCAGCATATTGTTCACAGAATACGAGTACTATCTAACGCTAGGAGAAGTCTCGAGCAGAGAGAGAGATGAGTCAGAGAAAATCAACAGTTTTTGTCTGACTCATCTCGACTCTTCCAAGACCCTTTAGGTACTGTCGTCCACCGGCCACACCAGAGGAGGTCGAGGCATTTTGGAGAGAAGTCTACGAAGTCCAGCATCCACTGAAAGAAATCTCAAAGAATATAAATATCTTCAAGGAGCTGTGCAGTGCCCTCATAACACCTGAGGAGGAATTCCCACCTATCACTGCCAAGGAGGTGAAAAACGTATTAAGAGGCATGAAGAACTATTCCGCTTCGGGACCAGATGGTATCAAGACCTTTTGGTGGAAGAAGTTTCCTTCAACCCACCAGCATCTAGCCCGCATTTTCACCTCATATCTAAAGTCGGAAGAGCCTATTCCGGATTGGTTGGTGGAAGGGCGCACAGTGCTCCAGCCGAAGACGGGCAACTTAGCTGACCCTAAGAATTACAGGCCAATAACTTGTCTGAACACACTGTATAAGACCTTCACAACTATCCTAAATGATAGAATTGTTCGGACGATTGGATCTGTGTGGCGAGAGATGTACGAACAACGCGGCTCAAAGAAAGGCGTATCAGGATGTCAGGAGACCCTGCTCATCGAAAGATGTGTCTGTAAAGAAGCAGCATCCTATCAGCGTTACCTATCGATGGCCTGGATTGATTACAGGAAAGCTTGCGATTCAACCTCCCATAGACTTATGATCTGTCTGTTAGAAAGCTTAAAGGTTCATCCACACATTTTGAGGTGCATAGAGAGATTAATACCGCTTTGGAAAACCAGATTTACTATCTCATCTGGAAAACATCGTCTGATCACTAACAGTGTCACCTTTCAGAGAGGTGTGTTTCAGGGCGACACAATGAGCCCTCTCCTCTTTTGCCTCACATTATTGCCACTATCTCTCGCACTTCGCCATTCCGAAGGGTACCTCTGCGGCAAACCTGAAAATCGAAAGCATAAGGTCACTCATGTATTTTACATGGATGATCTTAAGATCTATGCTAAAAATCAAGAGAAACTACATCTAGCTCTAGACATTGTCAAAGAGTACACTCAAGAGATTGGAATGGAGTTCGGTTTAGAGAAATGCGCCAAGGTTTATTTGAAGAAAGGAAAACTTAATGGCCAAGCTCTGTGGCACGTCCAGGTATGTATAGGTCTCTCCAGCGCCAATGTGTCGTATAGCGCTTCTGTCGACGAGCTCAGGGTCTTCGGAGATGCCATTAAGTTTTCCTTTCTTCAAATAAACCTTGGCGCATTCAGGACGTGACATCTATAAAGGCTACTTTCCAATGCAGATACAAACGTCTCATCCGGCGGATATGGTCTTCCGAACTGTCGGCGAGGAACAAAGTATCTGCGACGAACATGCTTGCCGTCCCAGTAGTACTCCATTCATTTAGAGTGGTTCCATGGACGAAGGACGAGCTCAGATACCTCGATATTGGGTCCCGAAAGGTTATGTACATGAACAAAAGCATGCACCTTAAGTCTTCTTTCCGCGACTTTACATCTCACGCCGTGAAGGTGGTCGCGGAATACTGAATCTTGAATATCTTCACAACAGGATTATTTTGGGTACAGCACATATAGTTGCGAATGGACAAGACCTTAAAGTGGTCAGGAAACACGAAGAAGTGAGCAAAGGCGCGTTTCTGTACAAATCAGCGGAGGAGGCTGCTGAAACACTCGGCCTTGACTTCAATATCAGAAATCTGGAGGATCAGTCGATGTCGTATGAGCTAACGGTTGCTTTCCTTAAATCACCCGGATTGAAGTCGGGCACGGAGGGTTTCATTTTGGCATGTCAAGACGGTGTCATTTCGACGCTAGCATACCGTCACCACATTTTGAGCCAGGACATTCCCGATGATAGCTGCAGAGCGTGTCATGCACACCCCGAGCATCTAGGACACATACTATCTAGTTTTCCAACTCATGCGGGAACGACCTACATACAAAGGCACAATGCGGCACTAAGAGTGCTTTTATTATCATCTCTGTCACTCTTATGGCATTAGCCCAAATACCGCTCCGCTAAACGCTACTAGGGAAATAGAGTCAATTGTCGAAAATGAGAAGTGCCGCATATACTGGAACTTCATATTCTCGACAATTGCTTCTGTTGCGCACCCGGCGCCTGACGAATTTTGTCTATTTGGATTATTGTATTATATTTTTATATGATTTTTAATAAAAAGTAGTCTCGATTATTAACTTGTTGATAATATATAATAACTTTAGGAAGCTTTTATACAATATAATACATACAAATAATAAATAAATCTTTTTAAACCACAGAGGACTCTGAAAATATAATTTTTTTAAATGTAATTGGACCTTTTTCCTTCAAATAATAAAAGGCAACTTTTCCACATCCTTTCGTTTTGGAAATCGATAGTAGGTGGAAAAGTGGTATTTGATTATTGGAATTAAAAAGTTCTAATTATATTTAAAAAAAATGATATCTTCAAGGCCCCCTGGGATTTAAAAGGATCTTTTTTCCGTATTATATGGTATAAAAATTACTAAAGTTATATTGTATACGCTAAAATAAGTGACTATGTGAGACTAATTCATTACAAATCCTAAAAAATAAAATACATAAATTTGAATCGACTACATCTGAACGTGTATGAAACACTGGTTATAAAAATAAATTTTTTTATGTTCAGTTATTCCTATTCTCATTCAATAATAATATTTACAATAATATATTTTTCTTTATACCTCGGTCGAAAGTACGCAACTTTTGCACCTATTTTAGGGCAGAAAGTTAAAGATTTGTGTATCGGTAATGCCGCACATACGCCCTCTGTAACAGCGGGAGCAAAAATTTTTTTGATTTGCTCCGATACGTGAAGCTGCTCTTATTACCCCGACTGTCATCAATCATTTGTTATTAAGTGTGTTTTGTTTACGCTGCTCATTTATAATTTGTAGTACTGAGATATCGTTTGAAAGTGACGTGTCTAAAATTTATCAACTTTATTTAATTAAAATATCAGTTAATAAAATGATCTCAAGTAATTTGTTTTTTTTTATTTGATGCCTGCCCCCCCCCCCCCCGACCAGCAGCACTCGCTTCGCTCGTGCCGCAAATGTCGGGTGCAGGCATCATTTTTTTCGATACAATACATTTTAATTTAATATTTTTCCTTCGTACTTTCGACCGGCTATAAAGAAAAATAGTATACACTACACGGGCAGAAGTTTGAAAGCCCTGAACTTTCTGCCCTAATAGTGTAATATACTTAGTGTAATATATAATATATACAATAATATACTTCGACCAACAGCCATACCACGCTGAAAAAACCAGCTCTCGTCAGATCACTGAAGTTAAGCAGCGTTGGGCGCGGTTAGCACTTGGATGGGTGACCATTCGAGAAAACTGAGTGCTGTTGGCACATCGTGGGTGTGGTGAGCCCACACTTGTAGTTATTTACTACAAGTTATCAACCTAGAAACACTACCCGAATCGGGTAGTGTCACGCCTACCCCGAAAGGGAAATGGCTTAATGGTATCTATATAACTCCTGCATGAATTTTGAAGCTCGCATATCACCGTCATGCGGGCGACCTTCACACGTGCAAACGATATGCTTCACAATTGAGGACGCATACGTCTGCTCGGGTGATGGCGCGGCGTGCGGGACAATCCGCACGCGTGCGAGTCAATACGCCATCATTGCGCGCGCACATTGTTATCTGGGATGGATTTTATAATTACAAAATGAAGGTAAATTGTAATATAAAAGTCATTATAAAGGTCCTGTATGAGTTTTCATACTTCATAATAATTAAAAAGAGCAAAGGGAATAAAACTCGTGTAGCATGTGCGTAAGTTGAATAATTAGTCATATTAATATCGTGCAATGATTGAATACGAATTTTAAGTTAATGCTCAATAAAAATGAACATAGAAAAAAGTATAAGGTATATATATATATATATATATATATATACCATTAAGCCATGTCTCTTTCAGGGTAGGCGTGACACTACCCGATTCGGGTAGTGTTTCTAGGTGGATAGTTTCTTGTAGTAAATAACTACAAGTGTGGGCTCACCACACCCACCATATAAGATAAAAATATATATTGTAAAAAGGACATTTACAAAAGGAGAAAATCCTCTTCACTTGAATATAAAAAACGCATCATTACTCTTACCTTACCAAGCCTTCCAGTTATTTAGGCAAAAGGATTGTGTGCAGCTGGAAAAAGGAGAAATTGATAAAATTATAATTATATACTACGAATGGAAATAATGAAGTATAAATTATAGTTCTATAAGAAATATAGCAGTAGATAATCAATAATTATAACCACAGTTAAAAGTAAAAAAATCAATTCTAATGTTGATATAATAACACGGATTGTGCCTTAACTAATAATTACAATAAATTAATTATTTTACATACATACGTATTTCCAATTAATGATTATCTACTGCGGGATCATTATCTACTGAAGGGTGGTCTCCCCTATACTTTTTTCTATGTTCGCTTTTATTGAACAGTAATTTAAAGTTCGTATTCATGAATTGCATAATATTATTGGCATAGTATTAATATTACGAATTGTATTCCTTTTGCTCTTTTTAATTATTATGAAATATGAAAACTGATGTAGAACCTTCATAATGATTTTTATATTATAATTTACATTCATTTTGTAATTACAAAATCCATTAGTCATCTTTATAATTTCACACCACTTTATCTGCAGAAAAATTATTTTGTACAAATTTGTAGCCTTTAAAGGTTCCAATAAGTGTTTCACAATTCTAATGTATACAGATTTTTAGGACATTACAATTATTATATTTTCACTTCTAAAAACTTCGAAGTTATATTGTATCTTTCAACAGAAAAAAAAATATATTCTAAACTACGTGTTTACAAAATGTGTATTCCACAAACTTTAAATTTCATCGGCTTTCCTTCTTTTATACTATTCTATTATTTTTATTAATGTAATTACTTGTTAATAAATTTCCAGTTTTAGACCATTCACTCATTAATAATAAACTCAATTTCACATAACTTTTATTACTATTTGTAAGTTCTTTTCCACACTACATTTGAATCTCCCGCTTTATTTGACCCGAAAATGCCATAACAAATGGCGACTCCGACGTCTGCTTCAAGTAGGCACACGCGTTTTCCATGGAATCCATGACTACTATCGGCGCAAAAATTATAGGCATCTGCCTTTGAAGCTTAACAACTCAGCCAAAAAAAATACTACAGTAATAAGTAAATAGTCATTTGAAAGCTGCAAGTGTTTCACGTAAATGAGCCCGAAGACGTTAATGTACAAAATTTTTTGTGCTTGCAGATAGGGTTACCAGATGGTCCGAGTGAGAAAAGCGGACACTCCACAATCTACCCCCCCCCCCCTATAAAAAATGAAAAGAAAAAAATTTTGTTAAAACATTTGAAATAAAAAAAAAGTAAAATTTGAAAGAGCGTGACTTATTTGGTGATTCTTGAACCATATCATACTCTACCTGGAGTTTGGATGGTATTTAAATCAAAATAAAAAATATATTCGTAAATTTTCATTTAATTTATATAGGCCTACATTCATATTATGTATCATTACTAGAATTCTCATAAACCATAACAAATTCTCTTGCCGGCAAGAGGAGGCATGATCCAACGAGAGGAGGTATGGTTTCGCCATAACGAGTGATACTTTTCCAATTTCGCAGTCTCTGCGCAACACATCTGATTGGTGTGGTTGCCGCGCTCATTTGAAATGTCAATAATTTCAACAATTTCAAATGAGCGCGCGGAACCAGACCAATCAAGCTAAATACATACTGAAAATATGTTGTGACGTAGGGCCATGCCTACTTAATTAATTTATACGCCACCTAGCGGCCTTAATCGCAAATACTCAATGCATGTAGGAACCTGCGTTGCCGATATAATTTAAAATCCAATAAGCGCGAAACTCAAATTAAATTACGAAAATCGCAATCACTAAGAAAGCAAAAAACCCCAATATTCGAAAATAAGCAGATACTTTAGAACAGGAAACGAAACCTGAAACTTTTAAAAAGGAAAATTACAAAATAGCGGAACGAATGTAGAAAAGCGAGAACATTGAGAATAAACCGAATAAATAAATCATAGATGGAGAAAGAAAACAAAAAAAAACGAGAAACTCAGAACGCATAAATCTTTGTGTCTCAAGGACACTTCCGACTTCCAAGAAATTTATCATATAAACCATTAAAGTCCTTGAAGCAAGTATGAAGAACAAAACCTTTGACCGGAAACGGGAAAACAGTAAAAATCTAAATTCTCACGAAACACACTTCCAGATGTGTGAAAGAACCAAAATCAAATCTTCAAAACAATTATCTGTCCTTTCTTTTCTTTTACCTCTTTAAGTAAATATACTTCAAAGAATACAACCCTCTTCAAATACTTTACAAACACCCCATGACTTCTTCTCAAGAAAAAAACCTTAACACAAAAAATTCCATTGTCTACAAAACACATGGAGCCAATAACATAAAGACAAGGCGTCAAACACCCGACCCCTCTACTCATATTTCAAGATTTATGGCTCGGGCATCGTCCCGACTCACTGACATCTCAAGGCCACACGTCAGGCCATAAATGACCTGTCAAGTAGACCCTTTAAATTCACTTGACAGGATGTGGCCCAAATAAGATTTTTTATGTCTTTCAAGGAAAACTCTTCTTTCCTAGAATACCCTCCCCTCCCATGCATAACTTATTAGAACCGGTTTTTCTTGCGTAATATGGGCGTGGACAAGCTTTCTTTCCTAAATAGTGATTGGTTAAATCTTTGTAATGAAATCGGCCTAGAAACTATGATAGGCTAATCCATATATTCCTAGGCGTGGTTTAGCCATATAAAAACAAGCTCCGCGCCGTTTTTCGGCAGATCTAGATTTCCCTCGGATATAATAGTTTTCCGAATCTCCGCAACCATTTTTTTGAGTTCTAACTCCGTTTTCGTTTCGACAAAGTTATTATTGTGACGCGCAAACATAAAAATCGTGAATATTAGCAAAATACTTTATAATTAAATCATACACGGTTCGTCGGTTAAATATTGTGAGTGTGTGACTCGAAACAAACTGGATTATTTTGTGAATTGTGACTCGTCGAAACAACAAGGGAAATAAAAACAGTGTTCTTACGAGTGAAATTAACAAGTGCTTTATTTGTGTCGAACTTTCCCTATCTACATTTATTTCCAGGAGAACACCTTATGTTCTACGACAGCAAGGAACCACGATTTTAAAACATCGTCGAAGAGGAACCAACAATATTTAAATTTGCCGCGATCAAGGCAACCTAGATCTCCCTCTTATCGACTATCACAAAATCAAATATACATTGTCGACATCCGAGTTGGACGTCACAATGTATAACCTTATAGTTCACCGGTCTGATCGAGAAAAAAGCGTACATTTCACATAAAAAGCGGACAAGCGGACACGGGACAGAAAAAGCGGACGTCTGGTAACCCTACTTGCAGACTGAAAAATGTAAAAAAAAAAGTACGGAATTTTGGGCACATTTAAGAAGAGTCAAGTTTAGAGCATTATTTTATATACAAGAGGCAATGGGAAAAATTTGACAAAAATTCATGAATAGGAGGAAAACATTTGTGAACAAATTGCAGTTGGCAAATTTGAGAAATAATAAAAATTGTTTCTTAAAATTACAAAAATGTACAACCATACTATCTTCGGTTCTAATAAAGATATTAAAGCGATGCAAACTGTAACGGATGGGCTCTGTAATTACTTACAATCTCCCGGAAGGATGTGATTGTTTTATTTTTGGTGGAATTCGCGATATTTTTAGACATTTTTTTTTGTTGGAAAACAAGTGTGAGTAAACTGCGGGGATCCTTTTTTTTTTTTTTTTGCTTCCGACTGCTCGTGCCTTTTTCTTTGACTCGTGTTTCTGAACTCTTGCCCAGACATTTGACACCCCTGTAAAAAGGAGAGCATTGAAGTAGATTATATGGCATTGAAAAAATCGTACACTTTAATGCCTATAAATCCAAACAAATTCCGTTTTTGTCCGAATGCGCTTCATGGCATTAGACAGTTTTCGTTCGAATCATTTTGAATCACACAACAAAATTATGGCATTAAAGTAGCTTCTTTGTGATGCCGTTGATTTAATGCCATTAAATGCACTTGAATGACCGTATCAGTTTAATGCCATGCAATGCCTTCAGCGATCGAAAGCATAGAATGGAACTAATGCCGTTCAATGCTGTTGAATTACCAAATACGTCGAACGCCATTTAATGCTTTTTCCGACCGGATATATCGAATACAATCAATGCATTCGAATGCCGTTAAATCAACATTCGGACAAAAACGGAATTTGTGTTGATTTATAGGCATTAAAGTGTACAATTTTTTCAATGCCATATAATCCACTTTAATGCTCTCGTTTTTACAGGGACCTCCTCCGACCAGTGCCATATCTCTTTAAGTGAAGTAACTTGGACTTTTAATATTTTCAGACAAACCAGCGCCATTTTATCATTGTAGAACCTTTTTTAAATTTTCGAGTGGATTTCAAAATAAGACAATAAAATATATCAGAATCAGAAAGAAGAAGATAAATATATAGATGAAGAGAAAAAATTCGGGTTTCATTTGAGAAACAAAGCACAACATTGAAATACGCGTAACTTCGTACACATTACTTTCTGCAAATTGGAAAATCGGTTCAAGGTTTATTCTAATTTTTCGTGAAAAGACTCTACTGCTAAATTTTTAATTGAGAATTCAGGTTTTTTGCTTAAAATGTTTATTCCCCGGATAGAATTCAATTTTTTTGTTAAAAGTCTTGCTAAAAAATTGAATTGTTATGTGAAAAATTCGTCTCTTTTCTTTCCAAACTCATCTTTTTGATACGTTTTGCTTGAGGATTCAACCCATTTTCAAAGAAATTGTCTTTTAGTTTAAAAATGTAATAATATGGTTGACATTTTTTTCTTTCTTCACTGAAAAATAATTGTTAGTTGAAATATCAACTATTAGATTCTTCGTTGAAAATCCATCATTTTTAGTTAAAAATGTAACTATTTAAAAGAATATTACAAAAATTGATTTTTATGCCTTCTTCATGTGTACTTTGCAAGTTCATTTTGAGAATTAATAACAGTATGAAACACATAAAATGTTGTGTACAGTTGTACACTTTACCATATGTCCCGTAGTTTATAAAAAAAGCACAAACAATTTTGGAAACAAAGTTTTTTTGCCCTCGATCGTAGCCTACAATTATTTTATCTACAAGCCTAACGACCAATTCCATTTACTATATATACACAATTTTATGTCACGAATGAAAGAGATACGGCACTGGTCGGAGGAGGCGTCAAATGTCTGGGCAACAGTTCAGAAGCACGAGTCGAAGAAAGGCACGAGCGGTCGGAAGCAAAAAAAAGGATCCCCGCAGTTTTCTGACACTCGTTTTAAAAAACAAAAAAATATCTAAAAATATCGCGATTTCCACCAAAAATAAAACAATCACATCCTTCCGGGAGATTGTAAATAATTACAGAGCCCATCCGTGACAGTTTGCATCGCTTTCATATCTTTATTAGAATCGAAGATAGTATGGTTGTACATTTTTGTAATTTTAAGCAACAATTTTTATTATTTCTCAAATTTGTCAACTGCAATTTGTTCACAAATGCATTCCTCATATTCATGAATTTTTTCAAATTTTTCCCATTGCCTCTTGTATATGAAATAGTGCTCTAAACTTGACTCTTCTTAAATGTGCCCAAAATTCCTTACTTTTTTTTTACATTTTTTAGTCTGCAAAGCACACCAATTTTTTTACATTAACGTCTTCGGGCTCATTTACGTGAAACACTTGCAGCTTTCAAACGACTATTTACTTATTACTCTAGCATTTGGAAATGCCACGTTTTGGCACGCTAAAATGGAACCCTCTGTACCTGAATTAAGTCCAGATGATTTGAGGGAAGCAAAGCGTATCTCCTTCGACAAGGACTGATCTACGTTTGTGTAAACGACGCCCCTCTGGAAAAATGACAAAGTTGTCGCACGATGTTTTCCAGATGAGATAGTAAATGTGGTTTTCCAAAAGGTTGAATCGAAAGTATTCCGGTAGTTAATCCAGACCATTGACAGGTGGCGCCAGTGGTGCTAACAGACCGTGACTTTTTCAACTGCGCATGCATCGCGTAGGGAAAGAGTGACGAAGAGATCATCTCTTTTCTCCCTTCCTCCACCATTGCCCGACGCCTGCGCAGTTGAAAAAGTCGCGATCTGTTAACACCACTGGGTGGCGCTCATAGAATACTGCTTCTTTGCAGACGCTCCTGTCGATTAGCAGGCCTGCCCAGATAGTGGTAATTTCGTAGTAATTGCTCATTTGCCACAACGGATTTTAACACCACCGTGGCCCGTCGTGGGTGTGGTGAGCCCACACTTGTAGTTATTTACTACAAGAAACTATCCACCTAGAAACACTACCCGAATCGGGTAGTGCCACGCCTACCCTGAAAGGGAAATGGCTTCATGGTATACTTACTTACCGAACTCTACTCATTCAACTTCACGAGAGCGACACCAGCCCAAGTCTCTGGACCTGAGCAGAGGGAAGTGGTGGTGGAACTCGAACGCGTGGAGATTAAGACGATTTACCCTATCTGGGCAAGTCCGAACAATTCTGTCGTTCAGGAAAGCTGTAAAAACCTTATACAATGTGTCGAGACAAGTTATTGGCCTGCACCCTAATAGCAAGAAACGTTCCGCGGGCACCTTCGGAACGTTCCAGGAACGTGTAAAATGTCCGTCCCTTGGGAACGTTCCACTGGGACCTGAGGGAACCTTCCATTATTGTTATTTTTAACAACAATTATCTCGTAAACCGTAAGAGATAGGTAGGAATGGATGTTATTTATTGAGTTTTACTCAACGTTTTTACGGTTTACGCGATATTTATTGATAATAATAACAATAACGTTAATTTATGTTTGGACCGTTCCAGTGGAACGTTCCCAAGCGGCGGACATTTTACACGTTCCGAAAGTTCCCGCGGAACGTTCCGTGCTATTAGGGTAGTTTCTTGGGTTGGACAAGCCGCCTTTCTTCGGTAGGAGTACAGTGCGTCCTGACACCAGCGTATTTTGTCAATTGGGAAGGCCCAGACTTTCTTAACGTGTTTAGGGGTGTTGGGAGGAGGGGCTTGCAAAAATAAAACTCACTTAAAAATTATTTATCTTTTCAACTACAGATACTGTAAAAAAAATCTTTTTTACACACTATACGTATAATTGTTTTTGAATTTTTACTTCGATAAAGATCAAGTTCAAGGATCAAGTAGAGGATCAAGATAAATATCAAGAAGATAAGGATCTTGTGAGTTTTGTGCGGGCGAAATAACTTTTTTGGCCAATAGATTTTTTTGTTATACGATAGAATTTTCTACTTGTTCTCACCAACGATGATAGATACGAAAAAACGTTGAATTAAAAGTTTGCAGGTCTATAAAAGTTGTATTCAAAATACCTCTTATTCTTTTGCGATATCTCTCATCGTTTACGAGAAAAAGTAAAAATTGCAATTTGGGGAGAAAAAAAATTCTCCAGAATCTCAAGAATGATTCGGCCCGCGTAAAGGTGATAGGATGCCTTTTTTCAATTAAAAAAACCTTGTGAAAATATTTGGAAGGACAATGCGGCTGGGGTTTGCAGAAAAAAATTTCTTTGTGTTCAAAATTTGCAGAAAACCAATAAAAAATATTTTCTGGATAACCCCATCTTTCTTATTTTTCCCCATATTTTTTACAATTTCTGCTCATACAATAAAGATATCGTATCACCTTTATGCAATGTAAACCATTTTTCAATGCTTGAAGAATTTTTTTCCCTAAACACGTAAGTTTCCAGTTTTCCCCGTAAATGAGGAAATATATCGCAAGAGAACAACATATATTTTTCACAGAACTTTTCTAGACGCGCAAACATTTATCTTCACATTTTTTTATGTCTCATATTTAGCGAAGAAAAATAAAGAAATGTATCGTATGAAAAAAAAATGCTCGTGGCCACAAAAGTTGTTTAGCTCGCATACAACTCACAAGGTACATTCCTGGTCAAAGCACACATTAAAATAGAAAAATTTGGCAAATTGGCCGTTTTTTTTTTTACGAAAATCGAGTTTTAGTTTCTTAAGATAAAATGCCGTCATTTTATTTATTTTACCCTTCTTCAAATTTTCCTGCGTATTACGAAAGAAGATAAGAAACACAACAAGAATCAACTCTAACATGAAAAAGTATCTCAACTGGGTGAAAACTTACAGAGGTTGAAAAACAAAAATTTGTGTTTTTAGAAAACCAAAGCACAAAATTGAAATACGCATGAGTTCTTGGAAGAAATTTTTGTTGCAAATAGGCAAAATACGTATAGCCTAATTTACTCTAAAAAACAACATATTTCGTCCCCGAGAGATTCTGCGACTTCCAGTCTAGAAGCTGTCTAACTTGAAATTGCTTCTGTCTTTGCTTCGTTTGGAAAAATATTTATGGTCCCATCAAAGAGAAATATCTTTGAATTAGTCATACATTTTTTCTGTGACTTATGCATTAATTAAAATGAGAATAATTCGAAATGAGAATAATTTTGACAGAGGTTTTATATATGGATAGAATATGTACCACTCATAAAGTTAACCCCATTTTTCGTTTGAATTGCATGTATACATTTTAATCCCATTTCAATCTTCATTATTTGAAATTCAAGTGCACAAAATGAAAATGATAATTTTTATCGACCAAAGTCTGTTAGTAATTGCTTCAGTAAGCTTTTCTCACAATTTTAACTAGCAAACTGCTAATTCATTTAGCAAGGCTTATTATTCGACTTTGATAAGACTTCTTAATAAGTAGTTTTTAATTGAATACTTATAATTCAGATTGAGGGAGTAGGAGTCAAGTTTTCGGCACAGCTACACTTTTGTATGCACTTCAACGTTTCCATTATTACTGCAAATATTAACAGATTTTCATTAATCTTTTTTTCACTTTCTTGAAATTATACGAATAAAATAATTCTGCTAGTTAAAACTGAATCAAGCCATGCTTTCATAATTTCACTTTTTGTGACCGGCCTGAATTTCATAACAATGAAAGGGTGATTCGTTCCGGGTAATTCGACGCGCTCCGGGGTGTCTGCCTCGTAAGTTTGACGAGGTTCGATGGCCATGCCGCGAAAATACACACTCAGCTAACACTGAGCGTCACTGCGATCTGATTCTATTGTTATTTTCTTTTTGTTTATAAAATAAAATATAAACCTTTTTTCGCAAAAACCGGATGTGTACGGCAAAACAGAGTAATATTTAGATGACGTTTGCAAAGATCAGACAAAAATATTCAACCATGCGGCTGAAAACTGGAATCCCGTTTTATATCTCTGATAAATCCCCTTAATCACGCTTCCTCTTCTTCGTCTGCGGCTTGCTCTTGCAGCAATTGCGGAGAAACTCCGTGTAAATATCCTGTTTGCGAGAGGTAGTTAGCGCGATTTCGCAACAACAGTTGCAAAACGTGCGGATGCTCTGGGTGTTTCTGACACTATTTCTGAGACTATTTCTGGCATAATTTTCCTTATAAAACAAAATTGAAGTTTTCAAATTACTCTAGGGACCTCTAAAAATTATTTTATTGAAAAATTAAAAAATACACGTTGAATTTCTTTAGAAAGAATAAAAAATCGGGAGTAAGACTGTCAAATTCAATGGAAGTAATTGCTAATTACTACTCCACGTATTACAGTTAACATTGTTTAAAGTTGTTTTTATAAGGAATAATAGCCCTTAAAAAAAAGAGATTATGCCTACTTCTTTTTTCGTTAAAAATATTTTTAACGGCCTTACAATAATGTAAAATGTCTGGCTGCATATCTGAAATTAAAAAAAAATAAAATAGAATATAAAATATGTGTCTTCTTTTATGTTAAGATGTCGAATGTTCTGTAGCTGCTCAAGTTAATTAGAATCTACAAATCTGACCGTATAAAAAGAATACACAGAAAAATGATTTAGGTACTTATGAATAAAATGTCTTCAAAAGCAACACTTTTTACTTGAAACGATTTTGCCTTTATTCGGTAAAATGTGTACATTTTATTGGGATAAGCTGATTAGAAACTGATTAATTGCAGTCTTTTATAACTGGCTAACTGAATCTTGAACATAAGTGATATACAATATTACAATTATAAAGGTCAGCAATCAAATTAATTATTAGACCCACTATATAAATATGTATATATGTACGTTACGGTGGTCCAAAACTGCACTGGAAAACTTTTATTCTTGGTGGATGGCAGCGATCCGCCCAATTAGGTTCCAAATCCGAAAAAAAGGAATTACGTAGTTTTGTTTTTTTCGAAACTTTGATTCTATGCATGTCTTTTGATATATTTTATACCTTTCCTATACCTCAGCTTTATTATTGAACAAAAACTCACTTGTTTAAACAAATGAAATTTGTTTAGACTATTTTTCCAATTAATTTGAAAATTGACTCTCTTTTCCGCTATAAATATTACAACTAGTGATTGTTGAAAACAATAACATTTTTCTTTATATTCATGAATTGGTTAAACAATAAAGTATTATTATTTCCAGTATTTCATCGTGTTGTTCTAGTGTTTTTTTCTTATAAATTTTTATTCTACGTTACCTTTTTTATATTGCATATCTGTATATCTTAGCTTTATTATTTGACAATTTTTTTTTTCTTAAAGAATTCTTTTCAGGAAATTCAGAAATTTTTATTCTTTAATATGATGGATATTGATTCGTGGTGGTAACTACTCATTTTCGGTGTCAATACGTTTCATTTTTTATATTCATTAATTGTTTAAACAATGACTTAAGTTCTCAGGTTCTGAACAGGAACGTATTATATAAGAACACTTTTCGAAGCGTATTCAAAACGTATTTCTCCTGAGAAGGGACATCTGCCTTCCCCTTCCCCTTTCGGCACGGCCAAACCAAATCCAGGTTTGCACGACTCTAGTTCAGTCTGTTAATATTTTCTGTACATTCAAGGTGATCAGTGAATAATGCAAATCACTAATGGGCAACTAATGGCCAACGGCCATGCCACGCTGAAAAAACCAGTTCTCGTCAGATCACTGAAGTTAAGCAGCGTTGGGCGCGGTTAGTACTTGGATGGGTGACCATTCGAGAATACTGTGTGCTGTTGGCATATTATGGGTGTGGTGAGCCCAAACTTGTAGTTATGTATAACTACAAGAAAATTATCCACCTAGAAACACTACCCGAATCGGGTAGTGTCACGCCTACCCTGAAAGGGAAATGGCTTAATGGTATACATACTAATAATTAATTGTTTGAGAACAATCACTAGTTGTAATATTTGTAGCAGAAATTTCCTGGAAAAGTATTGTTTAAACAAATTTCATTTATTTGAGCAAATGAAAGTTTGCTAAATAATAAAGCTGAGGTATCGAAAACATATAAAATATATTAAAGGCCAAGTCTAAACGACCGGACAATCCGTGCGTTTATCTACGTTTATGACACGGTCGAATCTAAACGACCGGACAATCTGTACGTTTATCTACTTTTATCACACGGTCGAGTCTAAACGACCGGACAATCCATACGTTTATCTACGTTTATCACACGGTCGAGTCTAAACGTACGGACCTCGCAAGGGGAAGGTTATGATTCTGTTAGAAAAAACACCCAAGTTTTTGAGGAAAAAAAAGCATTGACACAAATGGAAGTTGTTCAAGTAATTGAAAATTACTTAAAAATATGGATAAATATTCCAATAGACCGACATTAATAATTTTCAGAAGAAAACAAGAATAAAATGCTCAAAGATGTATATTGCGACGTAGAAGGTTGGAAAATCCTACAAGCCCTCGAACTTTCCCGTAACATTTTTCTAAAGCCTCAGAAGTTATTTCAAAAACCCCAGAAAGTTATCTTTTCCTACGCATTTTACATGGCAAATAATTGGGAGGATTATTGGCCCCTACAAAAGAAAGTGATTTTTGACCACCCAAATGTAGGTACATATAGTTCATATAGCAAATAAACATACAGACTTGTCATGTGTTGTGAAAGGAGATACGTAAGTTTTGTTTATTGTTAATATTTAGTTAAAAAAAGTTTTATAACCTTTTTTAAAATAAAAATCGAATTTTTGTAAATAATACTGATTTTAAACTCTATAGTTAGGGTCGATAGGGATAAGTGTGATACAAAATTACAAAGTTATACTTTGATTAATGATATTTTAAGCATTTGAAAAGATCCTTGTTTAGAATTTGGTCAACCTTATCCCTGGGCTTTCTAATTTTAATCGTTCCCTTCTCTAATTTAATTCTTTAACCAAAAAAAACTTTCGTGACAAAATATTTTTAATTTTCTTTGGTAATTTCAGATTTTCCGACATTACAGGTAAGTGTGATACGTTAAAAAACCACTAAAATCCAAATTTTACAAGATAGTACTTTCGTAACTACTAATGAAACAGCCACTAATTCTTATTTTTGCTTTTAATTTTTTGTTATTTATAAGAATATTAATGAAAGTAATAAAAATTTGATTTTGGTATAAAGGTTCAGTGAAGTTGAAAAACTGACCTATTTTAAATTTTATGATTTCTAAATTGATTTAAAAATAATGTACCTGTGTAAATGTATATATTAAAATGTTAATGCTGTATTCTAATTATTATTATTTACGTACATTTTTATTGTCAAAATGAGGTTCGTTAACCTCTCTAACTAAACTCGAACTGTTCATAGATTTTTGTATTTCACATTGAGATAGAAAAACAAAAAACAGATATCACACTCTTACCCTGAGTCTGATTTTTAATTACCCTGTCATAATTTGTCATTAAGAATAATGAAAACGTAAAAATGTAGAAAAAACAGCGGATATTTAAGGAAGATATATCTTTATTACTAAAAAATTAAACAGAAGTTGCTTTATGTAGGAAAAATTAAAATCGAAAGACCAGATGATGCTATTGCGAATTGGAGTTTTCTAAAAGCATCTCAATCTTTTTTAAATAATTGATTAAAGCAGTAACTAATGACAGCAACTATTTTCTACAAATAATGAGATATAATCTTTATATTGTAACAAAGGAAGTTAATAACTACAGTGAACTTTTGCCTATTTCAAGACGCACCTATTTCAAGTCCCCTATGCTGGGTTATTTCAAGTTGCGCAGTTCCGTCACCTCCCACCACGGTCCCTGTACGGTCTCTCCCGCGTCAGTGGCTGAACAATTAAAAATAGGCCCGAATAGCAGGAAGCCCTCGTTGGTTTGCATTGAGTATTTTAGCATGACGTCATGGAAATGCATACAAGTTTTTGGAGAAAATATTCTAAACGTAAAAGTAAGTCATAAGTGTACGAATGGTAATATTTGTCAAGTATAGAATGTATTCAATCATGTTCTATTCTTTGGTCGATTGAAGACCTTTCAGTTTCTCGAAATAAAATATCCAGCCCCCTGAATCTCTGACTTGAAAGTGTCCTGAATGTTGACCGTGGCGCTGATTGTTCACGAGGCCTAGTTTCAAAAAAATTCATGGGTAAAAACGTATAATTTTAAACCACTATTTATTGCCAAAAAAGGTTTAATGCTTGAGTTATGGACGTAAAAACGCTTATTTTTTTGGCGGGTAGTTCAAATCGAGATTCTGTTATTTCCATTTATATATTGATTTCGAAACAAACAGTACGAGAATTAAGTAAAAAATTATACAATATAGACTATAAATAAATTATTATTAAAATTGTATTGTTCTTTAGTCCATACATAATTTTACACTTACTTCTGGAATGTTTGATTTCTAATTTAAATCAATATTTTTTTTAAATTGAAAAAAAAGTTATTTTTTATTACAATTAATAATAATGTTACAATTGTAACATAATATTTAATTTTAATAATATCTATGAATATTAATATCATTATAATTAGTTGATATGAAACTTCAATTTGAAGTTCTCGCCATAAATCGAAGCGAATTTTCGTCCAAAACTCGAGCATTTCACCTTTTTTGGTATTATTGCTTTAAAAAATATTTAAAACTTCCTAGATAATGTCTCGTAAAAGAAAATTTGATCAAATAGTTTTTATTTGGTGAAAATTGAATTTTTACGTTTTTCTCCATACATTTTTTAAATTAAGGCCTCGTGAACAATCAGCGCCACCTGTCGGTCCCAGTCAAATCTCAGGACGCTTTTATTCCGTGTATTATGGACAAACAGCCAGGGGGCTGGGGTATTCTCACTTCAATTTTCGGATAGTTGATTATATTTCGTGAAACTGAAAGGTCTTTAACCGATAAAAGGATGAAACAGAATTGCGCAAATGCATTCTACATTTGAAAAATATTAATATTCAGCTCTTTAAAACTTACTTTTACGTTTAGAATCTTTTATCTAAAAAGGCGTATGCATTCCCATGTCAAGATGTGCCAACTATGCTAACCTTCTTGAGATTTCCACCTACCCTATCATGATCGTGACGTCAAGCTACAATACTCTATATTCCGAAAAATATTTGAGTCGTTTTTTGCTTATATTATATTGATTTTTAGTTGGCAAATTGTAATATTTCAAGGAAATGTTATATTTGTCACGTCGTACGTTAACAAAAACACTTGAAAAACACTGACATGCGTGATGCGCAAATGTGTACACATGCTTACAGCGAGCGCATCGATACAAGGCCGGGGCAGCCAATGAACGTCGCTTGACAAAAATCACCCGACACACTTACCCCCATCGACCCTATCGATAAATATTTTTTTTAAATAATTTTCTCTAAGACTAGAAAATCAATTCAAAGTAGCCTTAGTTCTAAAATAAATTATAATTATTTAACTTTAGGTCTTCGCACGTTCCATATTTAAAAACTTCAGAAATTCAAATATACATATTGCGAATGTATAAAAAAGAATTGAAAATACTGTTAAAAAATTCCTTGATATTACATTTTGGATTTCTAAATAACCTGAATGATCTTTAAATGATATTTAAAAAAAGACAAATTACTTTAAAAATGACTTTTCAACATTCATACAAGAATTAAATAATCTAGAATAGATACAAATTCATTTGATCTTCTTCTTCAAACCACCAAGTTTTTTCAACCTGGCGTTTCTCATATGCTTCATCACGGTATACATACCCGGTATGCACAAAAGGAGCAGATAAAGTCTCAAAACTGTAGGCGAATGAAACGCAAAATTCCAAGAATTTGGTAAGGATACGGTGAATTTGAGCGTTTCCTCGAAATAAGGAATATTTCTGAGAACTATAATACCTTCGAAGAGAAAGCCTAACGGATAAAGAGGTATCCACATCGTGTACCTCAGCCACGTTAACGTCGGAATTTCCACCTCTAATAGCTGCGACAAGTAGTAAGGATATCTAACTATTTCAATTAAAGACCAAACAACGAAAACGTAAGATACAACTGGTTTTGCTTGCATTCTTGGCTCCGCCTCTATCATAAAAAAGAGGATGAATGCCCGACCTGAAATTTGAAGGAAAGGTATGAACGGGCTTCCTTTTATATAACCAAACATAGGGTGCATCACTTCCAAAAATTGGAGAAGCTGAACGAACTTCATCGCACTGCCTACTACTTGATACGTGTCTTTCATCGACTCTGCAATATTTTAGAAAATATCAATTTTGTTTTACTGGATTCATTTTTCAGACAATTTAAATTGCTATTGTTTTCTAATTACAAACCTGGGCCATCACGTGAATACTTAACACCCATCACAGCGAGAATATAGAAGAATCCAATGAATTGACACAAATTGTAAAATACGAGATAGACTTTTTTATACTCCTCTGTAAAAAGAAGCTAGTTGTATTATTTGGCAGATCTATTTTAAAAATTTTTTTAAAAATTCGATTGTAATATTTTACCTCTTCTGTAACCAAACTCCTGTTTGTGTAATTTATCATACATGTTGGGATAGTCTTGGCGAATATCGCGTTTATCGTCTTCATTGTCGTTCATATCTTCGCTTTTCCATTTATCAAAGTCTACCTTCAGCCACGAAGGCTTCTGAGGTTGGCCAGTTAATCTGGGCCACCAGGCTTTGTTTTCTTTTATTAGTAGAAGATCAACCTGGCGATCGATTACTTTGTAATTGCTTTCCTGAAAGTTTGATAATTCTTTAACAACAATGTAGGCCGCTGACGGAAAAAAGGGCCCACACGAAAAATTTCTGTATTGAGAAAATCGACTTTGAAGTTTTCATTTGAGTATAACTTAATAAAAACAGAAAAGTAATGCAATATACACATTTCTTTTTTCAAAAATTGTAGTGGGATATCCGCCTCATGTTCTAAAAATTAAGTTTATGTTTAATAGTCCAGGAGTAAGTGACAGAAAAACAAGAACGATTAGTTCGTGTACGCCAATTTAAGTGGTAGTAAATATAGTAGATATTTGACGAGTTATGAGCAAATAAAATGAGACCGCTCGCTTGCACTGAAAGTATAATTAAATGATCAATTTCACTTCATAGGACGAATGTAGTGACAAGAGTCAACGACAACTTTCAGACAATTGTTTTTTTATTGTTTCATGATAAACGAGATTAAAAGGTATTGCAAATTATGACGTTTCGAAACATAACTAGTTTCCTCATCAGATTGAATAGTAATCATGGATGTTTAGGTAAAAAATAGACTCACGGAGTTAAAAACAACAGAAAATTAATTGTGTTGTGAGTGCTTGTATAAATGTGCAAAAAATAAAATTTTGTCCAAAAAATGACTGTATAAAAATCCATGATTGTGAATGTTTTTTTTTTTTTGAGTAGCCTGAAACTAAATTAAAAGTGTGAAATACAAACCAATAAAAATTACCTATCATAAGGGAATTTTTCCAAAATTTGAAAATTAAACAACGTTATTATCGTGTGCGATCGGAGCAAACACTAGCTCACATATTTATTTGCCTAGTAGTCCGGAAGCTCGTGACAAAAATCATGAGTATTTTAGGAAAGCTAGTTTTTGAATATTTGGTTACATATAGAGTGTACATCAACATGGGCCAGTCAGCCGGCTAGGTGTTAGAACACCTGGGCCCCGCAACTTCGCAAACATGCCGAAAAACAAACGAAAATTAATCATTTTAGGAAAGCTCAAACTTTTTGTGTAAGTAGTACATACAATAAAATTTACGAAATTACCGTTCAGCCGGCCCAGTGCTGGAACCCGGCCAGTCAGCCACCTATTGCAACATGTCGAAGAAATTAAGAAATATTTAGCATTTTGAAAAGTTGAAATGTTTTGTGTGAGTAGTACATACAATAAGATTTATGAAATTACCGTTCAGGCGGCCCAGTGCTGGAACCGGGCCAGTCACCTACCCCTTGAAATATTTCGAAAAACTAACAAAATTTAAGCATTTTGGAGAATTTAAATTTTTTGTGTCTATAGTACATACAATAACATTTACGAAAATACCCTTCAGCCCGCAGTGTACAGTCCAGGGTTCGGAGGAAGGCAGGGGGGTGCTGCTGACTGTTCATGTTCTGACATTGTGCGGGCTGATCGGTATTTCCATAAATGTTATTGTAGGTTCTACTCACACACAAAATTTAAGCTTTCCTAAAATACTTAAATTCCTTTATTTTGTCGACATGTTACAAGGGGCGGCTGATTGGCCGGGTTCTGGCAATGGGCTGGGATTTCTTCAATTTTAGGCTCAATTAATTTTATTACAACCATTTTAAATATACGTCCTAATTTAATAGAAATAGATCAAATTCCTTTATTTGTATGATCTATTGTTTTAACAACCTGTATTTTCATTAATGTCGTCGTAGCTACTATTCACGCAAAAAATGTAAGCTTACCCAAAACGCTTTAATGACACTGTTATTTTGACATTTTGTCCAGGATATGGGGGGAAGGGGGTTGCTGACTGGTCATGTTCTGGAACTGTGCGGGCCGACCGGTATTTTCGTTAATGTTATTGTATGTACTAACGTCGGGTCCAAAAGTCGAGGCCCCTCACATTTTTTTATTGCAACTCGTACACAAAAAATCTCTGAAATGTCTAATAAAAAGCATCTGAAAGCTTAAAGTCTTCCGAATGCAACGATATGTTCACTTTTGTCCATTTTTTTTCAATAGTTCCAGTGCAAAATGTCCCAAAACCCAGGGTTTTTCGGCCTCCTTTCCAAGGGTCTACTTTGACCTGTTCCCAGAAGGAGGGCGACGTTAGGAAAACTCTGAAAAAATTCACAGATATTCTTTGAACATTCCTGAATGCAATGCATTTTTCGAAATGCGAAATGCGCCACGTCGACCCCCCTTCCCCGGCCTGAGTGACTTATTTCATGAGAAAGTCTTTTTGCATCGCATGCTTGCGAAGAGGATCGTAATTATATTTACCTAAAGAGGAAATATGTTCAAAAGATGATAATGATGCAGATTCATAAAATGTAGTGGCGGTTTCTTTGATATACTCTAAAATGTATAGTAATTGAAATTCCCTGTGGAGGACAGAATTCTTGGTATATATGGGCGTTTTAGTGATACGTCTCAGAAATTTATTTTGAATGACCTGAATGTGTGTAATGTTGGTTTTTGACGCACCTTCCCAGATTGTACAAGCGTAAGTTATGATAGGTCGGATAAACATTTTATAGATTAGGATTCCATAATCAGGTTTTAGACTCGAGTGTCCATTAATAATAGGATTGAGACGAGACATGGCCCCGAGGGCTTTCCTTTTGGTTTCCTGGATATGCTGCTTCCAATTGAGACGTATATGTAGTTTACCCCCTAAGTATTTTATTGAGTACGGACATGACCTTGATATTTACCGGATATGACAGACAGTGCCCGCGGCGGCCAAAGCCGACAATCCCTTAGGGATAGAAATTTACATAAGATAGCACGTATGCATTGTTTTTAAATATAATAAATGCATAAATTATTGCTTTAAAAACGTTATAACATTTTTCAAAACGAAGCAAAATAACAGGAAACTTTCTTGAAAAAAGATTTCGTGAAAAATTTGTCTTTTCATTCCAGCTAAACCCGTACTAGTTTCGTTGTCGGTCACCAACATAACCTTAAAAATTACCTATCGAATGTCAACAAACGAATTGATGATGAATATTTTAATTAAAACAGGATTTCAAGCTATAAGTCATTCAATCGATTTTCATCCTGAAACACTCAATAAGGAAAAAAGTTTAGCAGTGATTGATGTGGTGAGGGTGCAGGAGTTGAAAGAGAATAGAATAAGCAAAATTCACTGCAGCGTAACGTATGGGACCTTTGCTTCCGATTTCTTTCCGAACGTCGAGATGTCCCATGAACCTTTCCGAGTCTTTCCGAATGTCCCACTCTCCGACTTCTTTCCGATCATTTCCGAATGACTCCCCACTTTAATCTTTCCGAATGTATCCAATTTCTTTCCGAATCGAATAAAAAAAATATATATTCTCGTAATAATAATATACTTTTATCTTCAAAGCATTTTAAATTGCAGTAATCCTATTGATTCCCGTTGAATCCAGCGAAGACGATTCCTTAAAACCTATAAATAGAGAAATTTCATAACTCAGAAAGCCTTTTTGACTTTCGTACGTTACGTACATTATTGCTGCACATTATCAAATCTAAACTTTCCAAATTTCGAATATTCCATTTACCCATCTCTCATTTGTAATTACTATAATAAGTCCTTTATAAAATTCCTTTTTTGTATAGTAAAAATAATACACTATGAAATATAAATTGCACTGAGCTGGGCTGAATGATGAAAAGCTTCTCGCAATAACGTTTTACTGCAAACACTGGAAAGCACTATGGGAAAACAGGAATATCCTAAAGGACCCCGCACCAAATGTACAGAAAAAAGCCTTATGATAAAAAATTCTAAAAAAATTATTTTCTTGTATTTTCGAACCTGCAAACTAAAAATTCGAAAGAAAAATGTCAGAAAGATGGACAGTTTTTAGACAAACACTTGTCCAAAGTTTCGATTTTTACATGTATTTTAATGGAAAAATGCTTACTTTAGCAAAATCTTTTTTTTTCTCAAAAACGCTATGATAGATTTGACTAAAACTTTTATATTTTGACGATCAGGCGTACCGAATCAAAGATTGATACCTACAAACTAGAAAGATTAACGATTCTTTGGGTATACAGCATGTTTTTGGGGGTGTTTTTGTACCCTAAACATCCAAGTAACATATGTAAATCATCATTTCTTAGTAACTAAAATCAATAGAGATTTTTATTCAACTGCTACGGTATGAAACGACTTTCCAATAAGTGGAGTAAGCGTACATAGTAAGATAATGTTTTGACCTAATTTTAGGGGATGTTTTACCATCCCTTAAACAATGAGTCTGAAGTTCCTAACGCATTAATCAATAACGAAAAATAATTTTATTTTTAAATGCATGAAAGCTGCTATTTTATGACAGAAAATAGTCGCGTACAACCCTAAAAACTTCTTAAAGCACTTTCAACCCCTCATCAGATATAAAACTCACACAAGCTACCCCTAAATATTTTTAAAATTCAACAAAACCAACCTAATTCAAAAATCCGCCCAGTTTTTGCTGATAATAATTTCAATTGATGCCAAAGGGGCACACATAAAGTCTCAACCCTTCAGCACATGTAGAACTCACCCCAGCCACCCCCGAATATTTTAAAAATTCAATAAAATCACCCTAATGCAACAATTACCCTAATACAACAGGTTTGCAGAGGTTGGTGCAAATTCGTGTTCATGAATATTTGAATTTCCCACATAAAAGTACTGTTGCAACTTATTGGTACAGTTTCGTACAAGTTACAACAGGTTTTTTTCAGGTTTGGTACAAGTCCGAGTTTATAAATATTTGAATTTCCAGTTTAAAAATATTTTTATAAGTTATTGGTGAAGGTTAGAACAATATTAAAACTTTTTCGTGTAAAAATAGTCTTACAACTTAATCGTACAGGTTGAAACCAGTTAAAGCAGGTTTGTACAGGTTGGTACCACTTACTATTATTTATTTTCTTACATATTATGAGTGCATTTATATTTCAATTATTAATTATAATTAAAAATATTCAGGGATGACTGGGGTGAGTTCTATATGTGCTGAGGTTTTGAAACATTTTTTTGCCCCTTTGACATCATCTGAAAACATTTTCAGAAAAATCCTGGTGTACTTTGAAATTATGGTGATTTTATTGAACTTTTAAGATATTCGGGGGTGGCTGGGGTGAGTTCTACATGTGCTGAAGGGTTGAGACTTTATGTGTGCCCCTTTGACATCAAATGAAATTATTATCAGCAAAAACTGGGCGGATTTTTGAATTAGGTTGGTTTTGTTGAATTTTAAAAATATTTAGGGGTAGCTTGGGTGAGTTTTATATCTGATGAGGGGTTGAAAGTGCTTTAAGAAGTTTTTAGGGTTGTACGCGACTATTTTCTGTCATAAAATAGCAGCTTTCATGCATTTAAAAATAAAATTATTTTTCGTTATTGATTAATGCGTTAGGAACTTCAGACTCATTGTTTAAGGGATGGTAAAACATCCCCTAAAATTAGGTCAAAACATATTCATGTTATGTACGCTTACTCCAATCATTGAAAAGTCGTTTCATACCGTAGCAGTTGAATAAAAATCTCTATTGATTTTAGTTACTAAGAAATGATGATTTACATATGTTACTTGGATGTTTAGGGTACAAAAACACCCCCAAAAACATGCTGTATACCCAAAGAATCTTTAATCTTTCTAGTTTGTGGGTATCAATCTTTTGATTCGGTACGCCTGATCGTCAAAATATACAAGTTTTAGTCAAATCTATCATAGCGTTTTTGAGAAAAAAAAAGATTTTGCTAAAATAAGCATTTTTCCATGAAAATACATGTAAAAATCGAAACTTTGGACAGGTGTTTGTCTAAAAACTGTCCATCTTTCTCACATTTTTCTTTCGAATTTTCAGTTTACAGGTTCGAAAATACAAGAAAAAATTTTTTTTAGAATTTTTTATCATAAGGCTTTTTTCTGTACATTTGGTGCGGGGTCCTTTGTTGTGATTTCAATCAAGAATCTTCAGGAAAGCTCTGACAGCATCTCTCGTCGTCTCTACTTGCCTCCAGCGCCATTTTGATCTAAGATTGTCGCTTACTCACTCACTCGCTTCCAGTTGTGCAATCGATAAACCCAATCGATAGTAAGTATTCGATTGCACTGATACTCGACTGAACCTAACAATTGAATGTCATTATAAATTTAAAAAAATGTCGTTAATGAGCGTCAACTTCTGCCAATGATAATGATTCTTGTAGATCTCACAAAAAATATAATCACATTTAATTGCTTTGCTACAAATGATCTTTGGTTCAATCGAGCTCAGTGCAATCGAATACCTGCCGTAATCGATATGAATGAAATCGAAGAAACAAAATGGCGACGCAAGAGACACTGATAGCGATTTTCCCAAGATTTTTGTTTAGTTATGATTTATGATTATGGAATGATTATGGAATTTATTGAATCTGATTATGGATTATGGACCTGATTATGGAATCCTAATCTATAAAATGTTTATCCGACCTATCATAACTTACGCTTGTACAATCTGGGAAGGTGCGTCAAAAACCAACATTACACACATTCAGGTCATTCAAAATAACTAAACAAAAATTTTCGGTCTAGAAATGGAGCCAAGCGATGCTTGTACAAGTCCAGCTTAGGGCAAATTATATCTCATATAAGGTAAACGTCCCAGTAATCGTCACCATAAGAGATTTCATTGACTTCAAATATTTAGAAAATTGTTTTGGAAGGATTAGTTAAAAAATTATTGGTACTGAGTGAAGCATTAAACATCCTAGAATATTATAAAAATTGGTTTTATATTATATTTAATATTACTTCTTATTGATAAACAATTAAAAGTCAAAAAGCACCGATGTCCCAGTTATCGCCATTTCCAAATCTGCCATGTACTAGTAATCGGGAGTCGTTGTCCCAGTCTACGCGAAAAAGGTTAAGTTTTCTTGAAATGTGTTTTTAGTGATTAGGACGTGTATTTCAAGTGTATTTTTGTATTTCAAGTATACTTTAATTAAATGAAAGATGTATTGTTAGTTTTATATTGATTGAGAGATTGAGACCTCCGAGATGAAATCCGTCGAAACATAACCTCAAAATCGAATCTTCTGATAGTTCCAATACGTCTGATGAACATTATAATAATTAATCATAATAAAAATGAATTTTCTTTTAAAATTTTTAGTTTTTATTTCAATTAAAAATATTTTCGAAAAGTTAATATTTTATTTATAAGAAATAAAGTGGTCTCAAAAATAAATCGAAATAAATATTTATTAGAATTTTTATCACGATAGGTGATAACTACAATGCTGAAATTCTTTGATAATATTGAATATTATAATTAAAAATTATTAACAGTTTCCTTTTTAAAATAAAGTTCGAAATATAATATTGAGTTGTATAAAATCATATAACCTAACTTTGTTCTATAAAATGGCTAAGTACAACATAATTACATGGGATACAAAAAGTTACACACTGGTAATTTGTATAATTAACTTTTTTGAAACATAAATTATAAACACAATGACGAAATTTGATAAATTGCAGTGACTAAAAAAATCATGTGTATTTGGAGGTTATGTTCTGTTTACGTTGTCAAAACATTAATTATATATATATTACACATTTTTCTTTATATTATGTAGTATAGATTAATGTTAGCTAATGAAAAACTACTCAATAAATATTAACTTCATTGAAAAATGATAATAAACAAAAAAATTGATAATGAAATCACTAAAGTCATGCCAATATTTTACATCACCTTTTTTCAGTTTTAAGCACTAATTTATATTACGATTACTTTTCACGCAGTAACAAGTCAATACTCCGATTTCATTTCACGCATTTTTGAAATTAATTAAATCATTATTTGTAACGAAATATGGAAATAAAATTTTGACAGATTCGTCCTAGTCTTCGCGACCGGTCGCGATTACTCGAGCAACTATGCTTTTGAAATGTCCCTATAATCGTGCCCGATATTTCTCGAACGAGAAGGTACTAAATGAAGACTTTACTTAATTTTATGAAACAAAAATGATCTTTTATTACAAAAAAATAATTTTCCTCCCGATCAAGTAATTTCTTGGCATATTAAAAGCTTAAGCAAAGAAACGTGTTTCATAACCTAAATTTTAAGCTATTTTCCACGTTTCGTGATTCATCGCCTCCGGCAATACGAATCAATTTTTTTTCACCCATGTGCACTATTTGTACAAACAAACTAATTTGGTTTCCACAACAAGCACTGTTCAAACTTACTTAAAAATATTTTAGGAATGTATTTTCATGCGAAAAATACTTATTTCTGGCGTTTACACCTCAAAACTGACGATTACTGGGACCGCTACGATTACTAGGACATCTACCTTACATTTTCTTTTTACAATACAAAAAAGCAATTTCATGAAAAAAGGAAATACAGTAATTAAAAATGATAGTTGCGCAAATGGAATATTTGAAGTGTGGAAGTAAAAAAGGCTTTCTTAATAGTTATGAAATTTTCCTATTTATAGGTTTTCAGGAATTATCTGTGTACGCCCGTTTATTTTCAATAGAGAATAAATAACAGTGAGACATATAGAAGAAAATTCGAAAATTAAAGTTAATTTGCTTAATTTGTTGAAAATTCAGCAATTTTGTTATAAAGTCATTATAGTTGTTAAAAATGCATATATTTAGGTAGAATTTGCACCTTTTTGTTAAAAAATTATAACTGTTTGATTGAGAATTAATCTGTTTTATCTTTTTTTATTGAAAATACAACAACTTATATTTGAAAGTGATACTACTTTGTTGAACATTTTTTTTTTTTTGGTGATGATCTATCATTTTAGTTAACAAATCTTTCTTTTTCATAATATAACCATAATTTGTCGAAAATAATCTTTTTGTTTGGAAAATTTCATATTTGGTTAAAAATTTATATTATTCAATTGAAAATTCAACTATTTGATTAAAAATTTCTGTATTTCGTTGAAAGTTCGTCTTTTTGTGATAGAATATTAATCTTGTTGTTGACTAATATTCATCATTTTGTTTGAAAATGTATTCCTTTGGTTGAAAGTTTAACTATAAAGTTGAAGATTTCCTTATATTTATTTTAGTTATATTTCTTTTTATATTTCATAATACTTATACATTTATTTCAATTAATATTCAATTAATTTATTTCTTTTTTAATTTCATAAATTTATTAGTAAATCATATGTTATTATTTATTATATTTATTTAAAAATAAATATATATATATAACACATATATAATAATTACATCATTTAATTTATATTTTACATTGCACATTTATTCGGAAACAAATCGGAACATTCGGAACGAACATAAACTAGTGGGACATAGGCGAAAATTTGGAATAAGCTATTGGGACACTGCGACATTTATTCGGAAAGAAATCGGAAAGGTTCAGAAAGAAGTAGATGCAGTGGGACACTTCGGAGAAAGTTCGAAAACCTTCGGAAAGAGAGGCGTTCGGAAAGAAATCGGAAGCAAAGGTCCTATACAATTCGGAAAGAGTCGGAACGGAACCTTCTTTCCGAGCCTTTCCGTTTCTTCCGCTAGGGAATCAGACAAACGTCTGTTAGTTCTCCCCCATACGACGTTAAATTACAGGTGTTTATTAATTAAAAAATATATTGTAACATAGGGAGAAATATTAGGGAAATCTATAATTATAATTATAAATTTCCTAACATTTTTCTTTATGTTAAAAATATTAATAAATTAGAAATGAGATACAGGACACTCACTGTGAACAATTTAAGTAAAAAATTACATATAGGATTGCCTTAAATTTTCTTCTTGATAAATGTTTCTGTAAACATTTACCTTCACTTTATGAACTTAACAATAAAAATGTGCCACAAGAACCTTAGGACATAAAAATACCAGTCGTATTTTTATCAGGAATTGTGTAATTTTCACACTAGAATATCCGTATGTTTGAAATAGAGAAACCTAGGAATATGTTACGTACGTAAGGGTGGTCCAAAAACATTTTTTTTAGAGGGCAACGATACTATATGGGTGTGACATCCTTAACACACCCCCACGGGACCCTGAAAACTACCCTTAAAACCAAAAATGTCAATTTTTTATGAAATCGACCTTTTGAGCACTTTATTCTCGTTTTTTTTACTAAAAATTATTTGTATTAGTCTAGTGGAATATTTATCAGCATTGGTTAATAAATTTTCAATTATTTGAACGAATTAATTTGTTTAAATAATTTTTTTTTGATTTTTTTAAATAATAATTATGATTATTTCTTCAGTGGAATATTGATCAACACTGGTTAGTTAATTTTTTAATTTTAAAGAAATTCCATTTGTTAAAATTTTTTTTTTCTTCCAAAATTCGTTTTTTTATAAAAAATATTACTGTATTATCGTTAAGTGACATAAATTTATTTTCAGATATTTTCCAATCGTTGAGGTCATAAATTATTATTTATTTTCAACAACCTTTAATTTGTTTCAACAATATTTTTTTCACCAAATTTGTTAGTTTTTCTTTTCTGCTATTTATATTAAAACTTCTGATTTTTGGAAACAATAATTTTGTTATATTTCTGAATTGATTTTAAACGAATGGAATTTGTTTACATAATTGAAAATTGATTAACCAATGTTGATAAATATTCCAGCAAAGAAATGGTAATAATTTTTAGTTTTAAAAAATTTCGAAAGAAATATTATTTAAACAGATTCCATTTGTTTAAATAATTGAAAATTAATTAACCAATGTTAATAAATATTCCACTAGACCAATAGAAATAATTTTAAGTAAAAAAAATAATACTAATAATAAAATACTTAATCTCATTTAAATTAAAATAAAATATACTCCATAAATATTCTGGGATAATTAAACTTTCTAACCTCAAAATCTGACAACTAGCATTACTTTTACAGAAATAATAGATCGTATATATATATATATATATATATATATATATATATATATATATATATTCGAAAAACAAGAATATTGAAGTGCTTTATGTGATATTTGTAATCCGATAGACCTGTCATGGACAGATAAGTTCAAAACTCAACTCCGATCAAGCCGTTTAATAATCTCGGGCAAAAGTTTTTTTCGCTGAATCGAGACTTTATCAGTTTTCCTACAGACACTCTCCTTATTTGATAGTTAAACTCTTATTTTCAGTATAAATGTATTTATTTTCAATCGCATGCAAACAAGTGGAATTCATCCCTAAGAAATTGCCGCTTTTAGGCAACAGATGGTGCCAGGCTGTTTCCGTGGCCGTACTCAATATAGTTTTTCCATTCTAATGGTTCATTAAACATTTTGGGTGGATCTATTTTGACTGACTTTCTGACTGAGAAAAGAATTGCTTCTGACTTTGCTACATTAATTTTTATTCTCCAAAGCTTAGCCAATGCCTCAATGATTTTAAGAGCTTTGTTAAGTAGTTTGAAGATTTTCGGGCCTGGCCAAGAAGTATATAGTGCAGTGTCGTCTGCATACAATCCAATTGAAACTTCGGGGACCTCAGGGATGTCGTTTACGTAGATAATAAAGAATACCGGTCCTAGAATGCTGCCTCGGAGCACACCTGCTCGGATGGGTTTTTCTTTTGAGAGTGTCTGGCCTATTTTGACTGAGAATTTTCTATTGGAAAGATAGGAATGTATAAAATGGATAAGCCCTCTTGGGAATTTGTAATTTATTAGTTTTCTGAGCAGTCCTACATGCCAGACACTATCAAAAGCTTTTTCTACATCGAGGAAAACAGCTCCAGTATGTTTTCGTCGATTGAAATTTAAACTTATGGCTTCGGTAAGCTTGAGCATCATGTGCTGCGTTGAGTGGTCTTTTCTAAAACCGTATTGTTGCGGTTTAAGGATGCTGTTTTCCTCGCGGTGATAGTTTACGCGAGTATTATTTTTTCAAAAATTTTGCTCATTGTATTAAGAAGACTAATACTGTAATAATACTAATACTAATAATACTAATACTAAGACTGTCGCTGGTTGAATGATATGGATCCTTGCCTTTTTTTCTGAAAAACTAAAATGTGAGCTATTTTCCAATAATTATGAAAGCAGCTTAGTTTAATACAATTATTGAAGATGGTGGCAAGGAGAGTGAGACATGAGATCGGAAGTTTTTTGAGGACTAAGTTTGAAATTGAATCAGAGCCGGGAGCTTTGTTGTTTTTAGTATTTTTAATTTGTTTTCTTAGTTCCTCATGGGTCATTTTCTTGAAATTATTGGTACTTGAGATTTTGAGATACTCCGAGATCATTTTTTTACATTCCGTGATGTGTTTTGGGTCTGATGGTTCATCATGCGGTGAAAAATTACTTTCATAGTTTTCTGCTAGGAGGTTTGCTTTATCACTGGGGGAGAGTGCAAAGGTTTGATCGAGTTTTTTAAGAGGGGGAATATTATTTTGAGGTTTGGTGAGAGCCTTTGTCATGCGCCAGATGGAGTTGTCTCTAATCTCCAGTTTTCCGACTACTGTGTTCCAATTACTGCGTCTGTGTTCTTGAATTTTAATGGCGATTGTTCTTTGAAGATAATTTATCGTGCTTTTGAGGATACAGCTTTTAGTTCTCAGATGGGTTTAACAGAGTTTATTACAAGTTTTGATGAGGTCTTCTATCTCAGGGCTGAGAGGTGGATCGTATTTATTGAACGTAATCAGAGGGACTGCAGTGTGAATAGCGGTTTTTATGCTACATGTGAGATCAGTAATGGCTTCGTCTATGTGGGTAGTGTTTAGGAGTGTGGGTTCGACATTTAATTGAGATTCTAAGGTTGTGGTGAAAGTCTGCCAATTTGCTTTTGCAAAGTTGTAACGAGGTACGTCGGGAATTTTTCACAACTAGTGTAAAGGCTAAGAAGAATTGGTCGATGGTCCGAGTATAGTTCGTTTATAGTTATAGTGTCGTGGTTGAAGTGATTGTTTTTAGTAATTACAAAATCAATTAGGTTCGATTTATGTTTAGTATTATGGGGAATGAAGGTATGCGAATCTGGTGCGGAGACAGACAGATTCTTGTCAATTATGAACTCAAAAAGTTGTTTTCCTATTTTGTTCGTCATTCTACTATTCCAAGATAGATGTTTGGCGTTGAAGTCACCTGCGGCAATAACCGAGGGTGCGAGTCCGAAGATTTTTCTATAGACATTTTTGACATGTTTGCGGGGTTGCAGGGCCCAGGTGTTCTAACACCTAGCCGGCTGACTGGGCCATGTTGATGTACACCCTATATTATTATTATTATACCATTAAGCCATTTCAATCTCTCTAGCGATCACCCCAAGTGAAGAGCCTCCCAAAATTGTTATGTATGGTTCCCCACTTGGGCCCATTAGTATCCAAGATCTTTGTTTCAGGCATCATTCATTCTATTGTCACTCCGTTTACAAACTATTTGTCGCCACACTTTTCTGTACTGGCATACTACTCTACCTTCCTTCACGTCCATGCATTTTTTCATACAAGCTCTTGTCTTTCAATGGCTTCTTATGTCTCTTCGGATTAGTGTCTCATTTACAGATTCTAACCATTCTTTCGACAGTCTACCTCTGGGCATTGTACCATTTACTTTACCTTTATACACTTGTTTGGTCAGTCGTTCATCTTTCATTCTGTCAAGATGTCCGAACCATCTTAACTGACTTCTTTCCCATATGTCAACTAGTGTATCTCCTGTACCACATTCTTTGAGGATTGTCTCGTTTCGGACTTTGTCCATCAGTGTTTTCCCGCATATTATGCGCAGAGGTTTCATGCCGATCGCGTTAATTTTACTCCTGCCCTTTTCTTGACAAGTCCATGTCTCGCTACCGTATAGTACAGTCGGTACGAATATAGAATTATGTATGGCCATTTTAGCTTTTCTTGATATGTTTTTATTTGTTAGGATGGACCCTGCTCTACCGATAACCTGCTTACCCTTATTTATGCGCCTATCTAACTCCCCATCTATTTTTCCGTCGCTAGTGAATAGACTACCTACATATACGTACTTGTCAACTTGTTCTAATCTCTCATCATTTATGGCAATGTTGCATATTGTTTTCTCACTTTTTCCCTCAAACACCATGATTTTTGTTTTATTTACGTTAATTTTGATGTCCATGTTCTTCATGCTTGTATTAAGTTTATTCAACATTCTTTGAAATGATAAATAGCCACGAGGACATAACGCATCCTTGTTTCACGCCTTTCATAATATCGAACCAGGCACTCAGTTTCCCATTTACCCTTACACTCGCTTTACTACCTGTATATATTGTTTTTATTGCTTGTAGGAGCCCTTCATTTACTCCGTACTCTTTAAGGACTTCCGAAAGTTTATTTCTATTTACTTTGTCAAATGCTTTTTCTAGGTCAATAAATGCACAGAAAACTTTCTTTCCTACTCTCAAGCTTTTTTCTGTGATCTGTCTTAGGCTAAATATCTGATCTGTACATGATCTTCCTGGCATAAATCCACTTTGGACTTCCCATATCTTTTCTTCTGTGATTTGCATTACCCTACGAATAAGTATTTTTGAGTATATTTTACTTACGGTACTTAGTAGGCTGATACTTTTGTAATTACTGCAGTTGCTTTTATCTCCCTTTCTTTTGTATATTGGTACGATAATCGCTTTTCTCCAATCGTCTGGGACTTCCCCCGTCTCGATACATAAATTTATCAATTCGCACAACCTGTGAGGTATGTACTCTCCACCGTATTTAAGCATTTCAGCGCTAATACTGTCTATACCAGACCTCAGTGACACAGACTTTTTCAATTGGGTTTTCTAATGCATTATGTTATATGTCGCAGTTTTGTTGTCCTATATCTTCACCTCCTAAAAGTTCTTTAAAAGATTCTTTTAAAGCGTCTACTATCTCGTCTATATCATAGCATTTCACCTGTGCTGTTTCTCATGCTGGCAAACTCTGTACTTTTACTTTCCTTCAACTGTTTATATAATAGTTTCATAATTCCTTCAAAGTAGTTTTGTATTTTGTTCTCTTCCTCTGTTCTGATTTTTTCTTTACTCTCCTTGACTAGTCGTTCAACTTTCCTCTTTTTGTCTTTGTAATCATTTTCGAGTCTATTTCTCTCCTCATCGCTGAGACCTGTCATGTTTATTGTTCTCTTGTGCGCTTTTTTTTCTTGCTGGCTGCTTGAATTTCATCATTCCACCACGCATCACCAGACTTTCTTCCTACCACTGCCGTACCACACACTTCAATTGCAGTTTTAACAATGATATCCCGTAACAAAGTCCACGCTTCCTCTATATCTTTATTACATATAAGCGCTTCCCAAGTTGCCCTATCTATGCGTTCGCTTAACTTATTTTGAAACTCTATTCGCACTTCCGGTTTCTGTACATTTTCAATCTCTATTCGAGTTTGTTTCGTTTTTTTTGTTCTCTTTCTTCTCCACCCCCGCCCTAAGTTTATTTTAGAGACTAAAAGGTAATGATCAGTATTGCATTCGGAACCCCTCATGACTCTTGTATCTTTGACTAGTTCTCTTAGTCTTTCATCCGCAATAACGAAGTCAATTACACTGCGGTTATTTCCTTTACACCAGGTGTACGTGTGGATCATTTTATGTCGAAACCAAGTATTGGTAATAAATAGGCCCTTTTCTAAGCATAAGCTAACTAATTTTTCCCCGTTATAATTTTTTCTTGTTGGATCCCCAAAATTACCTAGCACCCTTTCTGTATCTGTATCCTGGCGTTGGACGCCGACCCATCCGTTCATATCTCCTAGCAGAATTATTCTTTCACCTTGATCGCAAGTACTTATTATGTCATTTAAAGTGTCCCAGAAGGCGTCTTTAACTTCTCGCGGCTCACTGTCAACTGGGGCGTAGCACGCTATGATAAATAATCTTCTGATTCCTACCTTCATTCTAACCCACAGCAATCTGGGCGATACATATCCTTGATCTTTGAGATGCTGTCTTGCTTTTTCATTCATGATCAAACCGACCCCTTGACTACGATTTGATTCACTACCTACGCCTGACCATATTTCAACACCGCCTTTCAACACCCCATTTTCTATGTTTCTACTTTCGCAACCCTTTTTCTTCGTCTCAGATACACATAAAATATCTAGTTTCCTAGCATGCATAATTTCTCGTAGTTCTCTTACTTTAAGATCATTCACTCCTCTAGCATTCCAAACACCCAGTCTCCATTCAACGCCTGAAACTCGAACTTTACGTTTACCGTGTGTATGCATTTCGTCAATCAAAGTTTCAGTCCATTCCGAGGCTACTTTATTGTTTGTATTATTCATGTTTAGATTGTACACCCAACTATCACCTTTATGCGCGAGATTTGTTTTGCGAGCCGAAATCATGTCCAAGTTAAGTGATTATTCGTCGTACGGTGGAGAGTCTAGTTGTAACGTCAGTCCCACCAAAACTTCTGTTACTGGCGTGAGTTTAAAAATACATTTAGGAATCTTTGAAAATAATGCGTGAAGGGAGACGTCATCAGTTTAATTTTCAAGTTTTCAAACAGCTCAAAGTATCTTTGCGAAAATTTCATGGAATTCTATACTTCCTGAAATTTCAGATTTAAAACGCCCCAAGATCCCTTAAAAATATCTTGAAATTCTTTTAAATCATTGAATTCAATTGAAATAAAAAGTCGGATTTTCCATTAAATTCATCCCATTAGAGAGAAATTAAACTGGTCCCTGGAAGCTGTCAAAAAGCCCTAATATGCCAGGATTTTTAAAAGAATAAAAATTTTGAAATTCCTTTCAGACTATTAAAATCAATTGAGAATTCCCTCGAATACAACAAAATAATTTCAAATCACTATAAATGAATATCTTTAAATACCTGAAAGAGAAAAAAATTCTGAAATTTTGTGAAGCAATTCTGTTTTCCTGAATAAATTTGTTGAAATTTGATAAAGAATTATGTATACATATATCAAGCTTTTCCTGCTTGAAATATTGGAGTTAAAATAATTAAAATAATTCAATTGAAAAAAATAGGTTCTAGTGAAAAATATATAAACATGTCAAGCCCCCCCCCCCCCCCGCGAAACAAATAAGGGGGGAGCGGGGGTCTAAATATTTATTAAGAAGAAAGTTTCAGCGTTATTTTA